>JACXGI010000114.1:148754-190927 GCA_016801175.1 Esox masquinongy
AAGGACCCCCCTCCCCCCACCCTGCCCGCCCTACCTCGTCCTTCCCTTCTCCTTTTCTCACCCTCCCTGTCCTTCTCCAACCCGAAACACATTCATATAGTGTAATTAGATGGTAGCTCAAACAGGAGAATAGACAAACATTGCAATGCTTACTTATAGTGCTTTTCAAAAAATATCTACAAAACAATAACCCAAGCCAAGGAATACATAACCTCATGCGATGGGGCCCAGAGATCAAACTTCTCAATTTGTGTCAATACAGTCAAATAATAAAGTCCATAACAAGACATTGCTTCCTCGTTATAGCAGTAATTTGGCACTGCCAAGATGTTATCAGTAAAGTTGACAAATTGTTATCATCATAACCATTATCACTATGCAATATAGAAGATATTCCTTGGTGTGAATGTACAGGGAATTTCCCTTGGAGATTGTTCTGAAGGAGAGCTCAAGTTAAGAAATCTGATTTGGAGTTTACCAGAAGAGAGCCACCATCCGTCACACCTTTATCTTGCCCTGTCACCTTGGATACCTTTATCATTCAGTCATCCAAAACACCATTTGTCTTCTCTGCTTAATTCCCGGCAAAGTGATAAAATGCAAAGTGGCTACTGCACTTTGCTGCTTACAGTGTCTCCTTCTTTAAGCACAGGTGTTGGAGTAAACAGATAGTGGAGTTGAATTATACCGGGTCCCAATCAGACGCCTTATCTCCATCTCCATGTTTTACTGTGCTGCTCTGCACAACACGGCTCCTCTTCAGGAGGCCGTCAGCTATGAGAAACACTATAGGTGATAGGTTTACGTAGGACACAGATCAACAGACTTACAAAAGAACAAAGTTGATCTGATTCAAACTTGTAAGGCAACCAGCTGTAATAGGATTTTGAGTTTGCCCTACAACATTTTTGTTGAGTTTACATTAGCAACGCGCTGAGCGAAAGTACGATACAATTGCAGCTGGTTTACAACCGAATCCACTTTTCTTTTTTGTTCTAACTGGAGTGTAGGAAAAATAAAAGGACTTTAACAGTGAGATAAAGACAAAAGCTAACAGACTATTAATTGTTCCTGTCTAGTCGAGGCGTCAGGTTCTAGTCACACCTCTCTGAGGAACTCTCCATCGATCAAATAAAAGTACAGGTTTGTCACACAACATATGAATCAACGAGATATACTACACAGCTGGTACTTTCAAGCCGATCATCACAGCCAACAGCAGACGGAGCCAAAAAGCATCCCAAGCCACTCTACAGTAAACACCCTACAATCTGGCTAAACCGTTAAGGTTAAAAAGCTGGCTCCGACAGAGGCAACAAATATGGCGCGGTCTAACCCATGACGCTTTTCATCTACAAGTGGACTCAAGACTGAGTGCCTTCTTTCACCTCATAGTGACCATGTTTTCTGAGTTTGTCCTCCGAGATCACAAAACCTTCATCTACCAGGTTCTTTCAGAGAGCGAGCAGTGAGGGGGGGTGAGATACATATTTTCTGAATTAACTCATGGTGTTGGTGTCATTGGTCCTAAGCTCTACTGCTTTCCAAGACCCTCTTTGTCTACTTATTGTTTTAATGTCCATTTCCTTGCACTGAATGTGGTTCTGTTTGATGCGGGATGCCTAGGTCCCAAACTCCCCTTAAAGCACCACTGAATTACTAACGTATGTCAAAAAGTAGAGAACAAACAATGAATAACGTTTGCCAGACTTTCAAAGAAGAATGCATGGATGTGTTAAAAATGCACTGCTATGAGTTAGTGAAGACTCAAGAGGGAATCTGGAAACTCGTACTGAGTTAGTTTGAATGGAGATGGAGGGAATCTGGCAACTCACAATGGGTTAGTCTGAATGGAAATGGATGAAATCTGGCAACCTGAATGGATGATTCCCCAGCCCCTGGCTTTACACCGCTGGAGAAGCCCAGAACAAAGCAAAGCAGTGATTACCCTTCAACCCACACCGACGAAGCATTATAAGAATGTAAGTTTCAGCATAAGAGCAAAACTGATAGAAGTACACTGGCTCCGCGGGGGTAATAGTTCTGAACAGGAATGCCACTGGGGAACTATAAATTTCACTGAGACCAAAGGTCTTCTAAACCTTTCAACTCAGGGTCATGGTCTAAGTTGGTGGTCATGGTCATGGTTCAATCTGCAACAATGGTCAGCTTAGTTGTCAGGGCTATGGGAGTGATGTCATCGTTAACATACTGTAGATTCCAGAAAATTCTATGGATGTTACAGGGGGAGATAAAAATTCCACCTACACACTTAACATATGTAGAAAAAAAAAATTGTACACATCTTCCTAAAGATACCCTCCACCGTTCTTCCTTCTCATGAACACGATAACTCAATTGGAGGACACAAGACATGTCTAAGTGTTCATGAGAGCCACAAAGACCGGTGGAAATGTTATTGCGTGAGGGGAATAGCACGGGAAACATAAGGTTAATGTGCACAACAGCAGAAGCAACAAGAACAACATCAACAGTACCTCTTTGGCATTTAAGGTCTGGAACCCATCTGTGAGCAAGAAAATGTGTTAGATTTTCTGTGCTCTGGTTTGAGTTATGTTCAATTACCAAAAACATCCTGGGCTCAATCACTAGGTTCTGCAAGCCCTATCGAGCAAAGAAATTCCATTAGTCCAATGATCTCATTTAGCAGGATATTTTACAAAATACCTCAAATTGTATTTTCTCAAAGGTATACCTAATATGTTTTTTACTCAAAGGTATTCACAGAAAATGTATTTTCTCATTGGTATATTTTCCCCATCTAAAGTCTATTTCAGTGTATCGGATAAAAGCCCAACCTTCCCTCTTGCTCTTCGGTGAATGCCCATGCGCTGACAGCATCACAGATTAAGCTATGCAGTGACACGCCGCTGACAGATGTGCCTATGAGCATTAATGGTGTGCTTCTCGGGCCACTCCTCTTATTTCATCTCCTTCGTGCATCCCTTCACTCCCCCTCCCCTGTGGAAGGAGCCAAAGCAGATCCCTGGCAGTGGCTCTCTGTCGTTTGTCCAGCAGTAAATCACCTCCGTCTTCTCCACACGAACCAGGAGCTGGCGTCCTTTAATAGCCAAGCCAAGGACACTTTCTCCCATTTATGGCTTCTGCAAGTGCGAGGTACTGCGATGGGAACAGTTATGGCAGCAAATGTCCCGCGAAGGTGGGAAAAGCGAGTTGGACGACAACCATCCTGCCCCCCTCCCCTCTCCTCAAGGATCTATCCACAGATCACCGTCCGTCAACTTCGCCATGGACCCTTGCGCGGCGGTGCCAACCTGCAGCTATGCTGCCGCCAAATAAACACTTGGCTCTGTTTGTGTTGGACTAGGGCAACTTGTCATATACACTTGGATTTATGGTCCACAGGGCAGAATACACCCACAGCTGAATGTGTACAAGTTGCAGGTCGGCCTGGCCTGCCTCAACCTGCCTCCTCCGGGGAGAGAACTCTTGACAATGTCTATTCTACGCAGAGGGGAAAAGCAAAACAGAGAGAGAGAGAATAAGAAAAGGAGAGCGAGAAAAGGAGAGCGAGAAAAGGAGAGGCGGCTGTCGAAGATACCCGATAAGGAGTTGCATTCTTGATGGCCCACCCGTTTCATCTTGCGGAGCGGGGATTTGCCTGTGTTTACTTAAAGGGAAACACAGTCAGTCACAGCTGCACTCCAAATAAACAGCTATACAAATTTAACAGAGGAGAAAATAAGTACATATCTAATCTGTACAAGTAACAGCTATTAACACATTCCTGCAAGACACGTCGTCTAGAGTTGGATAGGGTGAGTCAATCCACAACTTGGGTAGAGGAGTTGAGGCATGCATACCCTTTACCTCAGCGCCTTCAGGACAGAGATGGAGGTAACTTGTTATGGTACAACATGCAACAGGCACGTTGCAGAGATTTCTTTTGGCATCCAAGAGTTGGCTAATATTATCATACAGTATTTGTTAATACATGCATGGTATAATATTACTATTTAAATTCTTTATAATCACCAGGACTGCTCAGACAACAATCAGCCAGCAGCTGGATCGAGTTGCTTACTCTTCTGGTAGAGCATAGCCAAATAGAGTTAATACCTTCACAAAATGAAAAGCCTAACCACCCATCAATTCAAGAAAATACACACACACAAACTCCTTTCAGGATGTCTTCTCGCAATGTAACAGCCATTTTGTATCATTCCCGGGAAATACAGTGAGGTTTTGCTTATTAAATGTTGTGAAGAAGCCAAGCCTAATACAGAGACCTTAGCTCAATGAAGGTGTCAGTGAGTGCTGTGGTGAGCTTGCTAGTCCACCTAGCCATATAAAGACAAAGCCAAGGAGCTGGTGTTGGTGGTGCTAATGACAGTGTGGAACAAACAAGGTTCGCAGGCCAACTGCTAAGACTGGACGTCACCACACTGACAGCCCTGTACCCTGTTGTTGACGAAAGATGTCACGCCCTTTAATGCTCTCTGGTTGTAGCGATGACATCAGCAATATAGCCATCTTGACTGTAGACCTTGTTAAGGGCCTGTTGTGGATCAGTTTGTGGTGAGTATCATGAAACCCAAAATGCCTCAATGTGATGGACTATTAGGCCATATGCTTGGTTACAGTGGGTAATAAAGAAAAGGAAAATCTGCGTCAACTCAGTGTTGAGGCTTCTTGGGTCTTTGAAAGGCGCTCTATAAAACTAATGTATTCTTATCATTAAAAGACCGCAAATCAAAAGGCATGTGCGGTTGGTTGATAGATGGTTCTACCAATGAAACGCCACATTTCATCCTCACATTCTCTGTGAAGTTCAGCAGAAGTTATGGTGGCTCAGATAGTATGTTTCTGTCCTCGAAAGAGATACTCTGGGAGATGCCAAAGTAATACCGGGGACAGCTACGAAAGGGATGTTTACGTTACTGTATCGTACCCATACTTCCCTGTTAACGGAGGAAAAGGCCCACTGCGTGTACACAGACCAGTTTGTATTTTCCGGGTTGTCGGAGGCTGAAACTGAACACGCGCTGTATAAATTACTCTTGGCCTACATACTTTTCAGCCCATGTGCCTCTGTTAACCATATAGGCCTATCCTATGATTTAACCATTAGCCACATCCCAACGTTACCATTACTGTATGGATGAAGTTCATAATATACATCAGTTGTTCTTTCAAATGAGCTACCATTTGTCCACAGACTTGCAATTTGTGCCTCTTCTACATGGCTTGATGTGCCTTGCTTGTTGGTTTTGGAAGCGTCTTTGCAGCAAAAATGTACCCATCTGTCATCTTTATTTATGGCCTTCATTTATTGGAAGATGGGAAATAAGTGTGTTGTTACTACCTGACAGGGTAGGAGTGTTTCGAAAAACCGTTGTGGCTGCCAGGGTAGCGGGGAACATTCTCTAACAGTGTTGCAAGTTTAAACGAGAGATAGTTACCTATGCATTCCCAGTGATGAAATTAAGCATTAGCCAGTTTGAACACACTTAATCAAATTGCTCACAATAATTTCACAATGGTTAAACTTAGATGTCAGGCTACCTCACTATCTTCAAGGCGTGCCAGTAAAATAATGAACCTTCGCTGACAGGGTAACATGAGTCATAATAGGGAGGTGTTGATGCTAAACTAGACACAGTCATTCTTGCATCATTATGAATAGGGTCAAGCATTTTAAGCAAACATGTGGCGTGCCTGGATTTTACATTGACATTTTTCTTACCAATCTCCTCCCTGTCTACACATCCTTTCAGATGATTCAGCGTCGTTCTCAGACCGATTATCATACTGCTTACATCTCACTAATTCCTGTTTCTGGTTAAAGCTTATAACACCAAATAAAGCTGTAATATGTCACATGACTGCACAAAACAAAAAAAGGGTCCAGGCCTTCTCATGCTGTCACACCTTTCAACGCTACTCTGTACAGTCATGTAGTAGACCACCTTCTTCTCGTCCTCCTGCTCAGGGCTGTAAGCCTGAGTGCAGCCAGGGAACGGCTGACTCACAGAGCCGGATTTGTTCCCAGCAGGAGGGACCTGACTGGGGGTGATGAGGAAGGAATGAATCAACGGGAAAAATGCACCCAACCATCTGCTTCTGCACAAGACATACGGGGCTGTAGTTGACAGCTAAAGGGCTTTCTCGCAAAACGTTACTGGCAGACAAACACTTCAAGAGTACACATGGACAAGATGGTAGTGGTGGGGGGAGGGGTCATCAAGCTGAATGTCAGGTGATTGTTTTTAATGGTGTATAATGATGTATTGAAAACAGCTACATTTTGCACTCCTTTTCTGTACCCGCACCAATGTCTTTCATAAATTGTTCTCCATCTTTTCCATTTTAAATTGGGTTCATATTCCACAATTCATACGCCACCAAGTATACTGATAACAATGTATTGAGAAGTCCCTGGCAATTTCCAGTCCTACAAGACAGGATAAGGATTATTTGATGGCATAAACGGGGCAAAATAAAACGTATGATAGGATCAGTTAGTGGCGAGTGAAAAAGTGATAAGACATGCCATGCTCTTTAAACCAGAGTTATTAAAACAGAGTGAGATGGAGAGAGCGAGACATAGTGAGAGAGCGAGACAGTGAGAGAGCGAGACATAGTGAGAGAGCGAGACATAGTGAGAGAGCGAGACATAGTTCCGGTTAGTGGAAGAGCCGCGAGCACATACGTTGCCTCCTGCAGTGGTCCCAGATCTCCGGATCGGATTCCAGCTGCTTACCAACAAAGTTGTCGGTGGAGGAAGCTATGCGCCCCTCACAATAACATGTTGCACCTGGCCACCCACCCCCAAGCAGGCAGGAAACGTAAGGTCACTTCCCTCCATTCACAGACTCACCAGACACACTCCGGCTGACTGCCACACACCCCCACGCCCCACTGAAGTGGCTATTGGCTAGTCCGGCTACCAGAGAAAGGCAGAAATGGGGGTTACTGCTTCTGAGAATTGACCGGTCCCACAAATGGACCATTATTGTGCTAACACCATTCTAATATTCTGCTTGTTCTACTTCTTTTTTTTTTTTTTTAAATGTACATTACATTATATGTACCAACGTAATGGTAACGTACTGGTTATATATACTGATTCCCCTTAAAGTGATGGACTAGTTCTCCAAAACGAGTCAGCAGAAAGGCAGCAGGCAGACATCAATATGTAACAGGTTACAGTGGCTTTCACAACAAAACAGAGTTGAGAAAAAAATGGAAAGAAAGGTGGGTAGTGTCAAAACTGTCACTTCAATTCAACATTCCAGTCCCTAACAACCTGAAAGCACTTGACTGTAGATTGTCTGTCATCGTTGGGCCATGGGCTAGGAACTGGAACCCCCAAAACCCACCTACTACCCAATATCCACCACAACCCATTATAGTTCCACAGAAGTTTAAACTTGGCACCACTCCAAAACAGAGCACTGCTAACCTTCAGCAAAACACAGAGACCTCCAAAAAATGCAAACGTGGTGCGACCGTGCGGTCGAAGCTGACGGGAGTGGTGCAGTTTAAACACCATAAAGAGTAAAGTGAAGGAAAAAAAGTGAGAGGCAGAGATCAATAGAGAGAGAGAGAGCGAGAGAGAGAAAAAGGAAACAAATACATTACATAGTAAAAGCTCTGTTGAGGAATGAATGCAAGACACTACATATTACATAAAGGATGTTGTTGTCTGCTTTTATTGGCCTCTGTAAAAATGTAAGTGAAATTACCAGCCCGATATTCTGACACTTTGGTTTTCAGGACACTACTGACACTTTGGTCATCATAGGAGGAGGTTGAGTTGTGGTGCACAATTCACAGGAAGAGCTATAATGTTATTTCAAAGTTGACGGCAGTACATGACTATGAGCTGGATAACCACTGTCAATGTACCATTTCAGAAGTGCCAATCTAATGGTACCCAGTGCATTTTTTAAAACGGTCTGTTTGAGGGAAGTTTGAGTCAGTCATGGTCTTCACTCATTGCCACGAGAAATTCAAATGTCCTCTGAGGCACATCCTGAACAGCAATCCCACTTCTCATCACACAGTTTGCACAAACAGAAGGTAGGTAGAAACCAACACGCATGGAGGAAAGTGATCCTCCAGCTAACAACCAAAATGGAGCATGTAGGCTCATGATACGACCGCCACTGGACACTGTACGCCAAGGACACTGTATGCTGCGACCAAGATAGGAACCAGGGTCGCAATGACACAGCTGCTGTGATCTTTGGGTGTTAAAGTTTATTTCTCCTATTTTGGTTTTGGCCACAAACAGGAGAATAGGATAAGTCAACCTTAGAGTATATACCCTGTAGCTACTGCCCTCACCCACCCTGTGTATCTTGTAAAACGGCAACAGGTGACACCAAAACAAAAAGGGTTGCAAAAATTACAGTAACGCAAAATCGCAAGATTTCCAGCCCAGCAAAGCGGGGACATCCTAGGAACGTCCAGGTGGGACCGTGACACAAACCTCATGCCAAAACTCTGGCCTGGAGGTTTTCCAGATTTATGGCATATTCCATCTTGATTCCAGATATGTTACTACCAATTGTATGGTACTGTATCACTATACATGCTGCATCATATGAAGGAATGGTAGAAATTCACAAAACACACCCACGTAGACACACCCATCCCACACCCAAACATTGCCCTTTCCTCATATCTCATTTCCTCCTACTACTATGACTAAAAACAGCTCATCGTTGGGGTCTGAGCAAATGAGGGAACAGCTCAGCTGGCTAACAGCATCAGTGCCAGGATGTCCCAGGCATGTCAGTCCCGTTGACAGCTTATGGTTTGTGTAGCACAAAGGATGGCGAAAAGCGATGGAGTAACGTGGCCAAAACAGTATCCTATAGGCCAGTGATAGGCACTGGGCATGCCCGCAGTCTTTGTGACAGGAACAGTCCCGGTCTTCTGCTCCCTCTGTCTTTTCTATTCTCTGTTCTCTGAGTGTGTAATTACTTAAGGTGCTAAGTAGGAGGAATGTTCCTATTTTCCCTCAGTGCAACTGGAGAATGTTCAGTCACTCTAGAAGGAAAACTCCTCTCCAATGTGTTCAACTTCCATACCCCTTTTGACTGACTTGTGGCTAAAGATTTAGTAAATAACTATCTATAGACATTAAGTAGTGTATGTCTAAATATTAAAAATCTGTTCAACCAACATAAACGTGGAAATACATATGATCATAGGAGTATCCTGAGATAATTTCTGTGGGAGCTATTAGACATGTATTTATGTACTATCTGTGTCATATGCACAAAACGTCTACATGGTTAAGTTCCTTCCTTTCTGACACTGATTATGTGCGTTGCTGTAGCCTATCCTTCATTCATTTCCGAAATCGCAGACACGGCTGGACATATTCCTATCACTTTCCTAAATAATAGTTCAAAACAACTATGTACAGTATTTCGATGAATACGGACACTGAAATACGTAATGAATTAAACAAAACACAATGCGACAGTACAAAAGAAAGTGGGATTGGTTTTCATCAAGCGAGAAATCCGTGGGCAAAGAATAAGAAACGAATTGTGTGTAGATCTGTAGTCTGTATTTTCACAACCAGAAAACTGGAGAGATTAATGTGAAAAGTTGTATCATAAGCAATCAACGTTTTGTTATAAAAGGTGATGTTAATTGCGCTTACCGGACGTTATATCTGCAGTCGAATGCACCTTTGCGACTTGGCAGTCGAAGCCTACCTCTCGCGCTGTGTCACCTGACATTCAAACGATGAGGAATGCAACTGGTCTACTGGTCGCTACTCCAGGGCTAGATGATTCTACTGTACAATGTTTTTCCGCTCCTTTTCACTTACTCTACTTAAACCGTTAACTGTACAATGACGAAGAGTGACACAGCTCACCGGCTCTCTAGTTGGTTGTGAGTCACGAGATCCCGCCCAGATATTGGTGAAATAATCTCCTCCCTCTTGCTTCGAACCTTCGGACTCTCCTGCGCTTTGTCATAGGCCTAGCCTACTGGTTATAGGACTCCCCAGCATAGACCAGGCTACTCCACCGACTCCAGATCAAATATAAATTCGAGTCGAGAATATGTTTCCTGGTCAACTAATCGACATATATGAATTTATTTTATCTGGAAACAGAGTATCTTCACATCTTATATTTACAAATAACTTCATGGGAATCGATTTTATTCAATCTACAGCTGGACACTGGCCCTATGGCTAGCAGGTATCCGACACAACATTGCAGGAAATCTATCAGCCAGTGGACAGTCGCTGTACAGTTTACTGTTTTAGTATGGGCTTGAATTGCCATAAAATTACAGTACATCCAAATATAGTTATTGAAGTGCAGGAAAAATATAGGGGCATTCATGTACACAACGCTGTTGATTTGTTTATGTCCATTTTGCAGTATGTTTTGAAGTTTAACGTTTTTTTTTAAAAATGTCAATGTTATTTTGCATACTGTGATCAGTATTGGTACAGGCTTTTCTTTTTCTTAACCCCAGCCTGAACTATCTAATGCTTCCTGCACCAATATGTGTAATCATCTCATGTCCTGTTTAATATGACCATCGGTCTTCAGTTACATTCATGACTATGAGTCAACAAGAGGGAGTGCTCTCCATATTAAAGTCAACAGCTGTATTTCCTTGGAGTAGAAGTAAAGTTGTCCAACTGAGATCTCACTCTGTTGAAAATGTGTCTCAGAGTAGGTGAGCTGATACAGGATCATCTTATAATTTGAACATCATGATATTGGATTACAGGGACATGGATGGACCCGATCCTAGACCAGCGCTCCTAGAAACATTTTAAGGTCCTAAGAATAGACCAGAGCTTAATCTAAGTGTTTCATCAGAAAGGGCCAGTAGAACATGATGTTGACACAAGCATCACCCTGCAGGCAGTTGTTCTTCCCTGAAGTGATGCGTTCAGATCAGGACATTTTATTGAGACTACACAGACACAAGTGCCTAGATACATCTGCTCACCTTTTTGCATGGTTTTGCCTTCAGCCCAAACTCATTCCACGTACTGGTTCTAACTGAGTCCCTATATAACCACTTCAGGCCTTGAAAGATTGGATGTGATAAAACAAAATGTCCAAAACTCTCAAATAAATCAAAAGGATCAAGGAAATCATCTTGAGCACTGCTTTTATTATTCTTAAAAGGAGCCATTAAAAGGAAACCATGCTGGACTCTGCTTGGAAACCATCATGATATCCTACATAAATGTAGATGAAAAATAAGATACTGTCATTGGTCAAAGTAACTAAGTGGATATGGTCTTGACAGTGAACTAGGGTCCATATTATACAACCCTGTTTCCAAAAGAGTTGGGACGCTTATAAATAGTACAAAACTGTGAAACTGATATGTTATTGTTTTTGGAAAATATTGTTTTTGGAAATATACATGCCCATTTTGAATTAGATGCCAGCAACACATTTCAAAAAAGTCTGAACAGGTGAATGTTTACCACTGTGTCGCATCACCTCTTCTTTTAACAATACTCTGTAAGCGTTTTGGAACTAAGGAGAGCAATTGCTGTAGTTTTGAAAGCGAAATGTTTTCCCATTCTTGCTTGATATAGGATTGCAGCTGCTCAACAGTTTGGGGTCTCCTTTGTCCTATTTTTCATTTCATAATGTGCCAAGTGTTTTTCAATAGGGGACAGTTCTGGACTCCAGGCAGGCCAGTTTAGCACCTGGACTCTTTTACTACGGAGCCATGCTGTTGTAATACGTGCAAAATGTGGTTTGGCATTGTCTTGGTGAAGTAAGCAAGGCCTTCCCTGAAAAATACGTCATCTGGATGGCAGCATTTGTTTCTACAAAACCTATATATATTGTTCCGCATTAATGGTGCGGAACAATGCCATGTGCACTAATGCACCCCCATACCATCACAGATGCTGGCTTTTGCACTGTGCGCTGATAACAAGCCGGATGGGCCCTCTCCTCTTTAGTCTGGAGGATGTGGCATCCATGATTCCCGAAACTAATCTCAAATTTTGATTTGTCAGACCACAGGACAGTTTTCCACTTCGCCTCAGTCCATCTTAAATGAGCTCGGGCCCAGAGAAAGCAACAGCGGTTCTGGATGTTTTATGGTTACTTCTTTGCATGGTAGAGTTTTAACTTGCATTTGTGGATGCAGCGACTTACTGTTTTTATAGACAATGTTTTTCGGAAATGTTCCTGAGCCCATGCAGTGATGTTCACTACAGAATCTTTTTTTAATGTAGTGCCGCCTGAGGGAGTTGACATTGTGTCTCAAGTTGACATTGATAGCCATTCATTATTCACATATTTCCCCAGACATGACAGTTCTGAGTCCTCAATGTTGAATGGCAATACAATCAGAAGAATGAGCTCTCTGATACTCCAAACTTTTCTCATACCCCTAATTATAAATTCTAATTTTACACAGAGGCGGAGGCTTGTTAGGCCAGCACATTAAATTAGAGGATAGAGCTGCTTTATTCATCACAAGGGAAAAGAGCTTGATTTCTTGACTGGTCTTTTCTTCCTAGACTGAGATTTGTCTGTAACCCAACACAGAACCCACCCTCAGCGCGATAGCTAGGCTTCAACAAGCAGATTACTGGATTGATGTTTGATCTCTGTTGCTTGGAATCTGACTCAGTAAACATGCACAGAGACTAATTTAAGACATGTGGCTCTATGAATATGATACATTTCCTAATGTCCTTTTATTCCTTGTAGCATGTACACTACTGTTCAAAAGTTTGGGGACACTGACAAATGAAATGTCCTTGTTTTTGAAGGAATTCTTTTGTCTATTATTAAATTGTTTTTGTCCATTAAAATAACATAAAATTGATCAGAAATACAGTGTAGACATTGGTAATGCTGTAAATGACTATTGTAGCTAAATGACTATTGTAAATGACAATTGTAGCATTTTTTAATGGAGTATCTACATAGGTGTACAGAAGCCCAATATCAGCAACCATCACTCCTGTGTTCCAATGACACGTTGTGATGAAAACTGTGCTGATTAAAGACGCAATATAATTGGCCTTCTTTGGACTAGTTGAGTGTCTGGAGCATCAGCAATTGTGGGTTCGATTACAGGCTCAAAATTGCCAGAAACAAAGAACTTTATTCTGAAACTCATCAGTCTATTCTTGTTCTGAGAAATCAAGGCTATTCCATCCGAGATATTGCCAAGAAACTGAAGATTTGATGCCCTGTATATATATGTTTATACATATAGTTTAGGTCCCATGATTAAAAACAAACAGAAAAAAACCCCACAGAGAACAGACAAAACAAGACACTCACAGATAGCACAAGAGGTACATTGCTTTAAACACCGGTATTATTCCCTCAGTGGCCTCAGGTTTTTAGTGGATATTGGGCCTGGGGAGGTCTGCTTAGGAGTAGTAAACTAAAAAAATGCAGCACACACATTGGAAACAGTATATGAAGCATACATGTACATATACACCAATCATCCTTAACATTATGACCACTGACAGGTGAAGTGAATAACACTGATAATCTCGTTATTATGGCACCTGTCAGTGGGTGGAATATATTAGACAGCAAATGAACATTCTGTCATCAAAGTTGATGTGTTAGAAGCAGGAAAAATGGGCAAGCGTAAGGATCTGAGTCACTTTGACAAGGGACAAACTGTGATGGCTAGACAACTGGGTCAGAGCATCTCTAAAACTGCAGCCCTTGTGGGGTGTTCCTGGTCTTCAGTGGTCAGTATCTATCAAAAGTGGTCCAAGGAAGGAAAAGCGGTGAACCGGCGACAGGGTCATGGGCAGCCAAGGCTCACTGATGCACGTGGGGAGCAAAGGCTGGCCCGTGTGGTCCGATCCAACAGACGAGCTACTGTAGCTCAAATTGCTGAAAAATTTAATGCTGGTACTGATAGAAAGGTGTCAGAACACACACTGCATCGCTGTTTGTTGCGTACGGGGCTGCGTAGCCGCAGACCAGTCAGGGTGCCATGCTGACCCCTGTCCACTGCAGAAAGCGCCTACAATGGGCACGTGAGCATCAGAACTGGACCACGAAGCAATGGAAGAAGGTGGCCTGGTCTTATGAATCATATTTCCTTTTACATCATGTGGATGGCCATGTGCGTGTGTGTTGCTTACCTGGAGAACACATGGCACCAGGATGCACAATGGGAAGAAGGCAAGCCGGCAGAGGCAGTGTGATGCTTTGGGCAATGTTCTGCTGGGAAACCTTGGGTCCTGCCATTCATGTGGATGTTACTTACGTACCACCTACCTGAGCATTGTTGCAGACCATGTGCACCCTTTCATGACAAGAGTATTCCCTGATGACATTGGCCTCTTTCAGCAGGATAATGCACCCTGACACAAAGCAAAAGGAATGGTTAGAGGAATACAACAACGAGTTCAAGGTGTTGTCTTGGCCTCCAAATTCCCCAGATCTCAATCCAATCGAGCATTGTGGGATGTGCTGGGCAAACAAGTCCAATCCATGGAGGCCTCATCTTCTAACTTACAGGACTTAAAGGACCTGCTAACGTCTTGGTGCCAGATACCACAACACACCTTCAGAGGTCTAGTGGAGTCCATGCCTTGACGGGTCAGGGCTGTTTTGGCGGCAAAAGGGGACCTACACAATATTCGGCAGGTGGTCATAATGTTATAGCTGATCGGTGTATAAATATATATATATATATATCTCACAAATACATGTAACACCTCTGAAAATACAAATCATGTAATACTCTCAAGGTTTACATACAATGCGTGCACAATTATTAGGCAAATCGTATTCCTCAAGATTTATTTTATTGTTGAACAAACACAATGCTCTCAGTCAATCCAAAATATCATTGAACCTCAAACCTGAATATTTAACAAAGGAAAAATGAGTTTTGATCTTTCTCAGGGGAATATATAAGTGTGCAGAATTATTAGGCAACAATCAGTGTGCAGAATTATTAGGCAACTAAATTACAAAAATAATTTCTCTAATTCATTTGTTTATTCTCAATTTTTAGAGTAAGTGCAACAAATAAGTAACACAAAAAGAAAATTAAATAATATTTCTGGCCTTTCAAAAATATTCAGTGACCGATATAGCCACCCTTCTTTTCAATAACTGCCATGAGTCTTCCATCCATGCAGTCTGTCAGTTTCTTGATCTGTTCACGATCAACTTTCACTGAAGCAGCAACCACAGCCTCCCAAATGCTGTTCAATGAGGTGTATTGTCTTCCCTTACTGTAAATCTCACGTTTGCAAAGGGTCCGAACAACAAGTTCTCAATAGGATTTAAGTCAGGTAAGGAAGGGGGCCAGGTCATTATTCGGGCATCTTTTGAGGCCCTTGCTGGCTAGCCAAGCAGTGGAGTACTTGGATGCATGTGATGAAGCATTGTCCTGCATAAAGAACATGGCCTTCTTGAATGCTGAGGACTTCTTCTTGTACCACTGCTTGAAGAAAGTATCTTCCAGAAACTGGCAGTAGGTATGGGAGTTGAGTTTCAGTCCATCTTCAACCGGAAAAGGTCCAGCTACCTCATCCTTAATGATAGAAGCCCATGCCAGTACCCCTCCTCCACCTTGTTGGTGCCTGACTCGAAGTGGTGCCCTGTGTCCATTAGTGATGGCCACAGGCCCATCCATCTGGTCCATCAAGAGTCATTCTCATTTCATCTGTCCATAAAACCTTTGAAAAATCTGTCTTCAGGTGTTTTTTTGCCCAATCTATACGCTTCAACGTGTGAATCTTATTCAGTGGTGATCATGTTTCAGCCTTCTTGATCTTGGCCATGTCTCTGAACACTTGACACCTTGTACTTCTGAACACTCCAGGTAGGTTGCATTTCTGGAATATGGTGGCACTGGAGGATAATGGGTTCCTGGTAGCTTCACATTTAATTATTCTCAAGTCTTTTGCAGTTAATTTACGTCTTTTCTTCTTCATGCATTTTTTGCACCCCAGTTGACTATTCGCAACAAAACCTTGGAGTGTCCGGTGGTCACGCCTCAATAGTTTAGCTATTTCAAGAGTATTGCATCCGTCTGAAAAGCATTTTACATTTTATGACTTTTCAGTGTCAGTTAAATCTCTTTTTTGGCCCATTTTACCTGAGGTCATGAAGCTGCCTAATACTTGCACACCTTGATATAAGGTGTTATTCACTGTTGCCACACCCTCCCTCATTACACAAATACATATCACCTAAAATGATTCAATCCAATGAGCATTCTTGTTTATATGGTTTGGAGTTGGAAAATGTGCATAGAAATAATAATATGTTCAGAATACTCACTTGCCTAATAATTGTGCACGCAGTGTATAAGTCATGTACAGTCTGAGCATGCCTGATGTGCCTCTCTGGAGGATTATGTACATCAGATGGCCAGTTTTGAAATAGTTACACAATTTCTCCCACAAATATGTGTATGTCGTTATAACAAAATGTACACCGTTCAATGTATAGCGATTGTGACCGTTTAACCCAGGGGCCTACAGACCATGCACAAAGCCCTTCAAAACATCAAAACATGTAGCATCTTTTAAGTCTTGTCCCTTTGTCAGTGCACAAAATACAAAAGCTTGCAAAAACAGTTACAAGCAAAACAACAAGAAATATCAGTTTAGGTAAAACGACCACAGTTAACACAAAGACAGCAGCAGATTGTTACATTTACACAGAAGTTATTCCCCTGTTAGCACAAGAACTTGCATTACCCACAATTGCTACAGGCAACACAGAAACAAAAATAAAATAAATGTTTAAAATAGGCAAGGAGGACAAGAGTCCCAATTTAAGTTTGGTCTGCAGATATTCCATAATCAAGGAGCGTAACAGGAAAAGGCAGTCATATGCAATTCTGTAGAGATTGCAGGGGCCTTCTGTCCGCTAGGGGGCCTCCTCTCCGCTAGGGGGCCTCCGACTGCTAGGGAGCCCTCGACCGAGAGAACGAGTACTGGCCTCAAGTGTAATCCAGGCTTGAGATCTGGTTTTATAAGTTATATTTCCAATGTTAATAAGTGATGTTAAATAAGAAGGTTTTTCATTTAGAAATGCTTTATAGACAAACACAAGAGCATGTTTTTTTTGTCTCAAGGACAGCAAAGTCCAGCCCACACTTTGATATAAACTACAGTGGTGAGTTCTGTAGCTAGTCCCCGTAATAAACCTGAGTGCTCAATGATAAGTAGCATTCAGCGGTTTAGCATGCATGTAGATAATATCCCCATAATCTATAACCGACATTAAAGTAACTTGCACAATTTGTTGTCTATTTGTGGAGGACAAACATGTTCTGTTTCTACAGAGGAAGCCTACCTTGATTTTTAGCCTTTTACAGAGTTCATAAACATGTATTTTAAAAGACAGTTTATCATCCAGCCATATCCTTAAATATTTATTTGCAGAGACTTAATTAATTCAAGAGACATCTAAGCACGTGAGAGCAATTGTATTTTCAACCAGCTTTTTGGACCTATTAAAAATCATACAATTATGTTTCTTTGCATTTAAAACTAGTTTAAGTTGTAAAGAAGACAATAAAAGTTTCAACAGTTTCAACATTTGATTGTCAGTGTACTTTTTTTTAAATTGAATATAGGATTTAAATGATTTGCACATCATTGCTCTCTGTTTTATTTACATTTTACACAGTGTCCCAACATTTTTGGAAATGTGGTTGTACAATGTAGAATCAGAATAGGATCTGGTTAGGAATGCAACCTGGTATGACCTGTTATGAGTTGAACGAGGTCACTGTCATGTAATAATAACAGATAACTACCAGATTTCTTCCAACTGAGGTTCTCTAAGGGATTTACATAGTAAGAACAAACCTCATCCACCATTAATTTGTAGCACCCAATTGGGCGATAGACGCTGTCCAATTTGTGACAGACCACTCAACACACATCAGCTATAATAAGTCTGTCAAATTATATTATAACTCTCTAAAAATAAAATGCTCATTTCTGAAGAGTGCTATTGTAAAATCAGCTAAGAGGATTAGCCATAGTGGGTCACCATGGGTTATAGTAGCTATTTTGAACCATGTCTAAGAAGAGTAGATGCTTATCCAGCCATAACGTCCAAATGGTTACTTGCCCAAATATACAATGTAAGCTATTCATATTGTAACTAATTGACAATAAGGGAACCGTTGGCCTGTGGCTCACAGCTGCTTGAGCTGAAGCCCTAAGATGAACTCTATTTACCTCAAGATTGCAGACATATTTTGGAGTCTTACAGCATCCACCACCCACTCTACCTCACTGTGGGTATCCGTAATAAAACAGGTAATCCAGTAATATACACCACAAACTCAAGCGGAGAAAATAAGCAGCAGACTTAGCAGTTAATTACAGATGATTTATGTTTTACAGGAATTTGCGGTCAGAGAGTTGAGGGTGGGAATAATATCCAGGAGTGTTGCATGCTCTCAAGGAGCAGAGGGAGAGGACAGGAGGGATGACAGGAAGGAATACCACTATATGTATTTGTCCCACTATAACAGTCTAGTCTTGGGACTATCCTATAGGATTCTTATTGGTGTCTTCCTATTCATTTTGTTTATTTCAACTTTTAGAGGAATGAACTTGTCGAGGTTTACTTTTTTTTTTTAAACTTTTATTTAAACTAGATTTTGCCTAAAATATTTTCAAAGAAACCCATCCAACATGAAATCTCCAATAAAAATCCTATAGGATGGTTCAATCAGAAGAATAAAAAAATTTTTGGACCAATTCCAGATTTTAATTAAAACATTACATCGTATACATTATAACATATTATAAATCAATGTTAATGTGATTTACAGTGTTAATTCTTTTTTTTTCTTTGTGTGTCTTGGGACGTCACCAGAAGTGTTTTTATTTCATTTTCTTTTCGTCAGATCTTGATGAACAGGCTGTCTTTGCTAGCTTTGCATGTACTGGCTACTTGCATCAGCCTGCTTTAGGGGAGGCCTCACCTTGGTCAGTGCCAGGGGAGACATACCAGAGTTTTGAGATCAGCCGCTGTCCAGTTGGCTTATGTCACTGGTGTACTTTTTACACAGTCATATTAAAAGCAGCCAGGCCATAGATCTGCCAGCAGAAGGGCATTCCAAAATCACTGACCTTTAGTGAACCCTCGACCTTTTGTCATCCTTGTCCTCCCTCTGCTTGTTATGACTCACAAACTCAATTCCACTATTCACCACTTCAAATAATTCAACAGGCTTGAGGAAATCAAGAGATACTATGCAAAATTACACAGGGTGCTGATTAGTCAGTACCAATGTAGATATTTAACCCATAAATATTTGAATGCTGTCTGTGTTTGGGTAATCAGACTCATTTTATTGGATAGTATGTCACAGTTTCCCTGAGGCGGACTCCTAACTGCGGGGTTGTTACAGATGAAAGGGATGAAAAACATTGAGGGTGACATCGTGTATAATCAATGATTGCATTTAGAGATTTTTTTCATCACCCACAGAGCATTCTGCTTGCTGGCTGGACAAATCTCACAGATTAAACATAGTTTTTGGCAGAGAGTGTGACGCACAAAAAATAAACTGTTGGTAGGATAGTGGTATATCCTTTTTCCTTCTTGAGCTTTTACCGCATCATTCCCAAATTTGGGGAATATTGTGCAAAGTTAGGGAATAGGGAGGTGGTGCCAGTGTGGCTTTGTCTGGTCCCTCCTCAGAACCTCATATCAGGAAGTGGGGAGAGACAGTGGCGTTCCCCAAGGAGGATCTGTGAACCCCTTATCCTCTACATGGAATGTTGTGGTCATGGAACCACTTCACTGAGGAGAAGAGCATGCTTTCCATGTCTGTGACAAACCACGACAGTACATGGGGTGGATTCAATGATAATAAACAATAGCGCCGGAGAGATGGGGGGTGGGGATGTTATTCCCAACACGGTTCTGGTTCATGCACTATGTCCCCACATGTTTTGACACTGACGGAAATACGGGCAAGGGGAATGTGGGAGTAGGGGGGGGAGCCCCTCAGATGTCCATCAAAAGAGGCAGTTGTCTTGAGTTATTTTAAAACGTAGGTTATGTCCGTTGCTCAGACACTGTATGCATTAGCCAATGGTTCTGCGCCATGTCATCGATTGTTTCATTGACTGATACAAAACACCTCATATCATAAGCAGCTACTTAAATATTTTTGTTTAGTGAAATGTAATTTACCCGTGATACATTGTGATTTTGATCCTTTCAAATGCACCCAAAGCCATAACATTTAAGTACTGTATGTCCTTACCTGTTTTAAACAAAGTACATTTGTATTTTACAACTAGACTATATGTTTGTAGGGCTAATAAAACAAGCAGATGTAAGAAAAAAAATAGTGTTTTTTTTAATTTATCATTCTTGTTGAGACAGTTTTTCCAGGACTTTTTCAAGGTTGTGCTCTCTTATCTGATAGGTAAATTACACATCCAAGTGTTGTAAGATCTGTCAGGCGTCAGCAATGTCAAAGCCGAAGAATGAGCCCCATGAATCCAAAATGGGGCTCTGGACACCAGCAGGAAACATAAAAAACTAATGTTGGACAAACACAAATGTATTATCTGTTAGTGTTAACCAAACCCCTTGGCTAAGGCAAGCCTTCATTATAGTGACCAAAGTAATTTGGAGCATCAACACCGCGGCCGAGATGTATCCACTGAGCAGTACAGTGATATTGTGTTTGTTATGGATCTCTTTCTGGTTCCAAGCTTGGCCTTATGCAGAATGTGACAGGACGATCGCAGTGATGGATGCGAATGATTAAAAATGCTGTATAAAGCTAATGTGGTGGTGTGTGCTCAGTGTCTCTGTAGCAGGATGTTGGCATCAGACATTGTCTGCATGAAAAAAAAATGTCAAAGTTGAGGTATTAAAGCGACAGTAAAACATATAAAGCCACCCTCACATAAATCAAAGTTTAAAAGGACAATCAGCCATGGAAACAATAACAAAGCGTTCTCACCGGCCCTGTTTCTGGATAACAGCTGTGGAATTGGGCTGGAGAAACGTAACCATTCTCAAATTAATAAACAGAGATTTGGATGAAACAAATTATTTCCTATCAAAATTGTAGCTTTAACCATGTTTCGAAGCTGTGTAATACAGTGTTTGTCAAGATTTATTTTAATAGCCGACAAATATTGAAGTAAAACAAACACATTTATTGGATTGTGATGGGATATGACAAATGAACTGGTATTATATATATATATATATATATATATATATATATATACATAAATATAACAATTGATATGCCTAAATCATTCATTTTAATATAGATGTACCTACTGCTGATTTATTGTGCATTGATGACAACACTTTTTATATATAGTCCCCCTATCCTATTTCAGGGCACTAAGTATTGTAAAGGCCGGGGTTTTTGGTTAGGCAGGAGTGTTCCATGACCTCCGTCTTGTAATAAGATGTCAACGTTTAGTAGTGGCTATAGACTTTGCTTTTCCTTTGCAGTCTGCTATTGATGTTTATTAACATCCAGTTCAAAGAGTGGCAAAGACATTTTAAGAAATCCGTCGAGAGGCTGAACAATCTACAGATTTCTACCATTTGGAGAGGTCATCACCAGCACAACTACACAAGCTAAAGTGCAAGGTGCAAATCACTAGTTAGCCTCACGTAACTGCTGCCAACAGCAGCAGAATAATTCCTAAAGGGTACAGAAACATCTTGTCTGCTGAAGTACAAGTGAATGCCTTCAGACTTCTTGAATGGTGCTTAAAGAAATCTTTACTGTCTGCTCTTGTATCTCTAACATCTGATACCTTGAAACATCAGGAACTACTTTGTCAACATGTGTGCAACAGCGCCATCCGTTGTTTAATTTCTAATATTGCAACAGGATGTATTTATTCCAACATTTAGGACGGGGTGTTAAACTTGGGCTCAAGGGCCACATCCAGATTTTAAAATTTAAGAGAGTCGAACATATTTTCTTGAAATGTACAATTTGTTTGTCAAAAACAATTTACATGCCAGAAAATGGCAGTGAGTAGAATATAGGTCCATAGTAATTTATACGTACTTTGGATCTATTTTGGATGTTTAAAAGTGGACATAAATGTCTTTTTAATAAAAAAACAAAATACCAAAAATATATTTAATTTCATCCATCAACTGTTCGATTTTGAAAGTAGCTTGTGGCTGGGGAAGAAATGGCGAATCTGCTCTGATGGAAAGTCGTGGCTTCCTGTTATACCCACGTGTTACTCTCAAAATGTATTCCGTTTCTTTGGATGTGGCAAGCAGCTAGTTAGCCGGGGAGACTATTGCTTTATATGTATAAAAAAATTCCCAATATTTTTTATTACAAATTAGTCAAACATGTCTTCGTTTAGAAAGGCCTTAAAGTCCCAGCAAAAAAACCACAAAGAAAGATCTCAGGTAAGAATATTTATATAGCAAGGCTAGTACTGTAGTTTGTAGCTAGCTGCTGTAGCATTGAAGTTATGTTTACCAATGCAAAATGCACCGACTGTTGATCATTTTTGACTAAAAATGTTTATGACATGCTACCATTATGATACTAGTTAGCTAAAGACAATGACTGCATTTGATACCTGTTGTCAAATAGTTAACTTACGTTAGCTATCTAAACCGTTTTATTTCCAACCACATAGCCGGGTTTCAGAAAACATCTGGGTCATCTTGAGAAGAAAAAGGACTACAAACTTCGTGCAGAGTATGTATATCTACTTCATGGATGTTCAAATAACTCTTATTCTCCTTTGTTGAACAGTGTTAGGCCTGCATTGTGTGGCTAGTTGTATCATCAGTTTTGCTGATTTGAGCAGCTTTGTTTGGACATTTTCAGTGACTACGCCAAGAAACAAAACACTCTTACTGCTTTGCGTAAAAAAGCCTTGGACAAGAACCCTGATGAGTTCTACTTCAAGATGGTCAGGTCTCAGCTAAAGGTCAGTCATAACTCAAAGTACTTCATTTGTTTTGCACACATTGCAGTTCACCATAGATGCTGACTAAGTACTATATTCAAACACTCCTCTTTTTTGACCACCAGTCTCTTTCCTCAGCTATCACCTGTTGTTTTCTTTACATTGGTTTTAGTTGAATGCTCTGACAACTGAGAATCAAACAGTTAAAGAACAGTTAAAGCAGTATGGTATTTTTGTCCACTGATTTTACATTTTATGCTGTTGAGCCAAAACAAGTCTCTGAAAATTGTATACCATATATCATATGTATGGGCAGACACAGTACGTGCCCCATCAAAACCACTGGCATGTAAACCACATATTGCAAGTATATCTAACCTAAAATGGGAGGTTATCAAAAAAAAATTATCCACAAAAGTCCCAGTTTGCCCCTTTGAAAAGCAACAGGCTAGAGGCGCAGAGACCCAAACTACCTTCCATATCTGTATGCTTTTGTTTTAAGTGCTAAAGCATAGTGGTTGTGCTCATGGTGAAAACCAGTTTTGAGCCTATTTTCCAGTAAATGGTTATAGTAATTTTCTATTTAAAAAAAAAAAAAAGAATGTAGGTTCTTTCGTCCACCTATCAGGATGCCATTCGGAGTCGTCATGCAGGGTCACTGCTGCCTGCCGGCTCATAAACCTTTCGAGTAATGCGCAGGAGAGAGTTCTGCTCAGAGTTGCATATGCAAGCTAATATTGGCAACAAATAAGTTACTAGGCACCTGGCACCTAAACTACATCTACCGCCACTTTATTAGGGACTGCTGCAACACAGCGA
Organism: Esox masquinongy; assembly: GCA_016801175.1. Lineage (NCBI taxonomy): Eukaryota > Metazoa > Chordata > Actinopteri > Esociformes > Esocidae > Esox > Esox masquinongy. The sequence goes on from JACXGI010000114.1 coordinate 172,498, forward strand.
AACATGGGGCAGCAACATGATATATATAAAGCACGCAGACATGATCAAGATGTTTAGTTGTTGTTTGACCAAACGTTAACATCGTGAAGGGTGATCTAAATTACTTTGACCATGATACGATTGTTGGGGCCAGACGTGGTGGTTCCAGCATCTCAGAAACTGCTGACCTCCTGGGATCTTCACGCTCTACAGACAATTAAGTTCACAGAGAATGGATGCGATAAACAAAAAACATTCACAAAAGGGGTTCCTACCCGATACTAGATATGAGTGCCTAATAAAGTGGCTGGTGTTTGTATGTATCCTTCATAGCTTCACATGGTGAGTATGTGTATGGTGTATGGTATTTCCACGTGTTTCACCATTTAACCATTTAATTCCCCATTTCATCCCTGCTGGTGATAACTGGTAAATTCCCGCAGTCCAATAATAACGTGGCCTCTTGCCTGTGGTCCTCTTGTGTTTCTGAAGGATGGCGAACACGTGGCGAACAAGGCTAAAGGTGCGGAGGAGACGACCACGCAGGAGGAGAGGAAGCTGATGAGGACGAAGGACCTCCGATATGTGGAGCTGAAGAGGGTGGCAGAGGCCAAGGTGAGACCTGGAATGAACTGTTAAAGCTCCTCAAGTTCTCCAAGTACCTTATTTGGTTTTGAATTATACAGTTAATTATACAGATAAGACAATAGAGAAAGCACATGCTAAGTCAGTTTTTTTTTGGGGGGGGGGGCTGCTGTGGGATTTGGAATATTCAGATTGGATTTTTTTCTTGCACTCACTTAGTTGAATCACTGATGCTGCTAATGGTTGTATTTAGTGGTAAATCTGTAGACCGGGGTGTTTTAATTTGCCTTCAGAAAATTGAGAGGCTGAAATCGGAACTACATCTTCTGGAAGCAGATGGCAAACAGAAAAACAAGCACACCTTCTTCGTGGACTCAAAGGCAGAAGGTAGAAACGTCACAAACCCCAAGGAAAACCTTTCCACACTGTTGCATTGTCATTTGTAGTAACTAATAAATCTACCTTGTTTTGTAAGAGTTGTCATATTTTACATTAAGGCCAATTCAAGTGGTCGTGATGAACTTTGGTAGCCTTTTTAACTACAAAAACAATTCAGTACAGTCCAAGTTTGCCATTCCTTTGACTATTGGAATATCCAATTAAGATACAGGACATGCACAGTTCGTTCTACTTTGTACACCGAAGAAGATTAGCCGAGCTTAGAAGTGTCTCAAGAGTAGCAGTGTTGTTCTAACATCATGCCCTGTCCATGTGATGTTTCGCTTTATGAACTGATCCTAGATCAGGACTCCGAGGTGCTTCATGATTATTGGACAGGTTATTTAGTAGGTAACGATTGTCTGTTTTCTGAAGTCCACCTGTACCTGCCAGATCCCTGATATTTCCTGGTTTTGCGTCTCCCCCAGTGGCAGACTTCGACCTGGCCGCCCACCTGGATACGGCCCCCGAGTTGGTGGACAGAGTGTACAACCGGCCCACCTTCCGCACGCTGGAGAGCAGGTCCATCCAGGGCGCAGTGGAGTCCCCCGCTATAAAGGTCAGTCGGGGCTTCCATTAACGACATCTGTCTTGACTGTGTGGTAACACTACACCCGCCGAGACCCGCTACACCCGCCGAGACCCGCTACACCCCCGAGACCCGCTACACCCGCCGAGACCCGCTAAACCTGTTTGTTCACAATCATTATTGATTGCTGTGCTTGTTTTACCCTCTAATAGAAGTTGGCCAAGCAGAGGAAGCTCCAATATAGGATCCTATCCCAGCGGATAGAGAGGGAAAAGAAGTTGTTCGTCATCAGCCAAAAGATCCAGACTCGCAAGGACCTGCAAGTGAGTAGGAGTCGACGAGGCTACAGACCACATGGGTTTACTAATTCACTATGTGGTCGTTTGGTTTCCCCCGGTGAATTGAATCACTGGGGTTTGTCTAGACACTTCCCTGTCCCGTCCTCCCCTGTAACTGTCTCTTGTCTAGGATAAGAACAAGAAGGTGAGAGTCAGCAAAGAAACGGCCAACGCCGCCGCCGTCTACAAGTTTGAAGCTAAGAGGAAGCGATGAGAACGCTTTAACGCCTTGCACAGGAAATGCATCATCAACCAACCGGCTGGCCCCCTCGCCAGCCGGTCTGCATGAGTCGATCCTCAATCGTTGGATGGCCTAGCACAGTGCATGTGGATATTGTGAAATGGCCAAGGAATACAATCGTTTTGGCTTGGATTGCAGTAATGCACATTTTTTGTACATATTTATGAAAGGATATGTTTTGTTTACAGTTATTAAACACATTTCTAAAGCCTCAAATTTGTGTGTCTGTGCCAAATCTCATTCTATTATTGATGTTCTTTCATCATGTTGTGCTCTTATTCTACCAGTAGCTGGCACTGGTGTAACACATGGATGTATGTTCTAGAATTGGGGACAAGAAGGCCTGGATTGCAGCTCTGAAGTTGAGAAATACAGTGAAGGACAGTGGTGCTTAACCTGCTCTTCACTGAGGACTGATCAGTTCTACGACATCATAGTCTAGGAATTGTTCAAAACCCACTGTAAGTTGCTGTCATAAAACCAATTATGGTTTCTCCATAACAAAAATAAGATCAGAATTGTTGATATTACTAATTAAACCTGTTTGAAACTAATATGCAGTTTATTTAATAAAAGCTGGGAACGCAGGTTCTGAAGCAAACTTTTCATTATCAGACTTAACCTGCCAATTACTCTGCTCAGCCCGCTCTGCTGAATATAAACGGCAACTTAACCTCTAACCTCCCTACCCAGTTTTCTGTTCCGTATTTGCCCTCTTGTTTGCTCTCTTTTCTCCCTGATGTCTGAACTTTACTCTCAAAGCCGATGTTCATGGTGTCTACAGCAGGCTCCAAGATAAGTCCCAGGATTCATTCACATACTGGATCCAGCATCGGGCTTGCTGTCGTACATATTCTCTCCCAACTGCAGAGAATCTATTTTTTCATTAAAGATCTACATGCCTTTGCACATGTGCGGATCACGTTCCTCGAATCTGTTTAATCCTTTCTGTCTACTGCAGGATGGTTGCATTTCATCTCTTCACTGCTTAGATTTTAATATCTGAGATTAAACGGGACAAAATCCAAAACTTGCATCCGTCTGAACCAACAATAAACTATATGGCCTATGGTGTATGGTGAAAATCAGGCTGTTTAATACAGTGTTCTGCAACTCTGGCAGTGATATGACAAATGGCAGCAGGGTGATGTTATTCCTGGCTTCAGTACGTTTGATGTAGGGTAACAAACTGCTGAAAACCATACAGGCCACACATCTAAAATACATTTGGGGAATAGTCACCTGTCGGAAAGTGTAAAATAATGAGACATTTATTACATTACGTGCTCACCGTGCCCCTGGTAGGTGACGTTTCCCACAAATGCAAAGAACTCATGCGCTGAACATCATGTGCACCTGCGCAAACCTTCGGGTCTCTAGTAAAAGTGCTACTTTTTTCCCCTGAATGGTCAGAGTAAAAACGTACCGAGCCATTAACCGTTACAACCCAGTCGGAGGGAGGTGTCCCACTAGAACCGTGAGACGCTAAACGGGAGAGGAGCTCATGTGAGACGCTAAACTGTCGGTGTGCTCATGTGTTGAATACCTGACAGATTTCTCGAGTGTTTGAGAGAAAGAGAGAGCTGATCTGTGGAGAATGTCAGTTCTGAACCCAGATCACTGAGCCAGGCTTGATTGATCACTGGTGGTAGCAGCTTCATGAACAAGCCCCATCCATCAGTTTCTCATGGGACCCATGTCAGGAAAGAAAGAGCCCAGCTAAAATGTCACCAGGCCCTGGGAGAGGTGGAGGTTGGTGGCCCAGGTCTGGCCGTTGTGTTGACCAGTGCAAAGGTGAAATTGCTATTGCGGAGGGGCCAAAAGAAAATGGAGAGTGGTTTAGGCCTTGCACGAAGTGGCTCCACTTACCACTGCAAGGCTGTCGTAATAGGAAACAAGTTGCTGCTATTTAACCCACTTCACCATGCAGTCAAGGGGTCAATCCTTTTTCACCTATTTCTACACAGCCCGAGGCATTGGAATTAAGCCACAAAACCAATGTTAAATGATGCTTTCTGGAAGAGTTATTACATAACATTGAAGACTCCTGAAATAAAGGGCCTATGGTGGGCCAGCTGTTGCTTCTGCATGGGGCTGACTTCCACCCACTGCTCTTTCAGTGAGAACTCTCCAACTTTCCCCAATTTCTATCAAATAAAAAGCATAAAAATGCCAGGTACAAAAAGGTTTTTAAGCTACCCACTTTGATACACACACACACACTTTGATACACACAATGGCACACAAACGCTGATTAACATATCCTTGTGTGCCATTATAATATTGACCCATGAGTCCTGCTCTACCCCGTGACAGAGTGACTGACGCCCCCTCTCTTTCTCCCTCCCTCCCTCCCTCCCTCGTTTTTTCCCTCTCATTTCCCCTCTCCCCCTTCCGTCGCTCTCTCTCCTCCCTCGCAGCCTATTCATCCGTCCCTGCGTCACATGGCCGGTGGAGTGTGCCTTAGTCAGGACCTCCAGGTCCAGGGGTTGTCATTGGGTTGCGGCCGGGGGAGGACGGGTGTCTATTGTGGGCGTGGCCCGTAGGTCACTGGGGTCATACCGCTGTGTGCGCAGTTCCGGGACCCCTCTGTCCCTCTCTCTCCAGCCACAACAGACGGACCAGTGTTTCCGCTTGAAGCCTGCCTTTCATGCACCCAGAGCCTGGAGAGGAGAGGCCAGGGTGGGGAGCAATGCGGTTTGGTAGGGTGGTGACCCTCCGATTTTAAAGATATAGACCGACATTCCTCCATGTTCATCAGTATTATTTGGCCGTACCAGCTCTTTCTGCCAATGCGCGTAAGACTTCCTGTGCGCCCCCCCTCCCCCCACAATCAAGCCCCCCGGAGGTTTGTTAATGAAGTCCTGAGGGTCAACAGTGATACCCGTTTTCGTGCAACGGGATGGAGGGGGTTTTAGGGGGCCGCTGTGTCACTTATACAGCCGGCTCTTGACTGTGGTTTAGAAAAGGCGAAGTGCAGCCTGGTTATTGAGGGGAGATACTGTAAAAAGAAAGAGCGATATTCATGGAAAAACGGATGACGCAAGCAATGTATTTATGAATGGCGTTGTAAATCTGGGTATCGTGAAATAATGTCACCAAGGCAAATTGTGATTGTGTGTGGAAAAGTACGCAGTAGCCTAGTAGAAAAGTGTTGAAAAGTAGCCTAGCGGTCAGAGCGCCTGACTCGTGACTGAGAGGTTGCCGATATGAAATCCCAAGCAGACAAGGTTATATGTCTTTTGTTGTGTTGTTGAGCAGAGCAGTTCATCCTAATTGCTCCGGGGTCAGCGTAAAACATTTCTGATCTCCTGGCCGTGACCCTGTTCTCAGAGGGTGACTCAGGGAAAGTGGGAAATGCAGACAACACATTTTCAAATTCACATGCGTGTGTTACACAGCATTAACGTGAATGAAATAGGACGAATATAAGCACCCAGCTAATTATTAAGAAATACTAGTTAAAAAACAATTGACAACTATTGATCAGTCCACTTCAATGTAAGATATTATACAGAATACTTGCTCCTCACACCTCTATGTCTGGAACTATTTCTGGTATGTTGCTCTCATGCTTGTGTGTTTACAGCTAACAATGTACAGTAATACATGCTGTTATACTGGCAGAATTATAGTCAAACTGAGTTTCTATATTTACTCGCTATTATCAAACACGGCTTGATTTAACTTTTTTTGTAGATGAATATTAATCTTTGACTCATGAAGACAATTTTCATATTAGATTTTTAGTAGCCAGAGGATTCCTTCGAGGTACAGTGAGTTCACTAACCCTGTGCTGTCCCCAACAAGGTCCAGCTCATGCAGTGTCCAGCTCCTCAGCCCTCCTCTGACTAAAAGACAGCCTCGATGGTAGGAGAGGTTAAGGATGGTTAAGGATAACACTTAATCGATCTTCCACTTACAGTGAGGACACAGTAGACAGGAGAAGAGGAGAGCCAGATTAAGAGAGAGAGAGAGAGGCTGAGAAGAAAGAGTTTAGCCTGGGGTTGAGGAGAGAGTGAGCGAGTGAGAGAGAGTGGGGGGGGGGGGTGAGAGAGGACAACAGTGGCCAGCTAGTCTTTATCCTTAAATCTTTTCCCTTTCACTTGAGTTGGGTGTCACTGTGTTTGAAGTGGTGTATGGCGGGGGTGGGGGGTGGGGTGTCAGGATGTCTTCGTGCCAGAGGAAAGACGTCTGAAGGAAAATCTTTACAACCCTGACAGTGCACCCCCGACACACGCGCACGAGGATACACTCCTGCGTGCGTGCGTGCGTGCGTGCGCGTGCATGTGTGTGTGTGCTAATGTTATGAGTCGGGGATCACTGAGCCCCCTTTTTAAATTGCCAGTAATGAGCCACGGGGCGGGCAGGCGAGAGGTACTCCAATTGATTAAATTTGCATGGGAGCCTAAATCACGATAGGGGTCTCGTCCCGCCGCCCCCCTGCCGGGACCCCGCAAGACCTACAGGGGGTGCACACCGCGCGCTAGGGGACAGGATGGGCCGGGGGTGTGGGGGGTGTGGAACGGGAGGCGTGGGGCGCGCCAATCTGCCCGTGTATTACTGGCAGTCCATCATCCCCCCCCCCCGCGAGGTGGGGTACCCGCCCGCAACACGCGTTCATTACGCTTTAACTACCGGATCTGTCCTTGTCTCTCTCCGCCGCGTCATTATCTGTGTCAGAGAGGGAGAGAGCCCCCAGAGCGGGTGTTGTCTCCTCTCCATCCTACCCCACAGGAGAACACATCCACAGGGAGATCCAGTCAGGCCTCCTCCTGGATATCCGGGCTAGTTGTTTTGTTTTTTTTGGTTTCCACTTTTCCACCATCTCCCCCCGTCCTCTCATTTTCATCATGATCTAACATGACATGTTCTCTGCGCCTGTGTGTGGTGTGTGTGCGTGTTTGCGGCCGGGGCGGCGCCGTGGTGTACGGGTGTGATTGCTCTAATCAGATCTCGGTGTTAATCAGAGTGTGTTCGTCAGTGTCCTGATGAGGGGCGAGCTGAGCCACTGATTGTAATGTGATGCCTCCGAGATCTCTGACGACGGCACAACGATGCCAAAGACACACCACCTAGCCTGGGTACATATGGCATGATGTTCATACAGTCCTCTATCACTCCTCTCCCTCTGTCTCTCTACCCTCCTCCACCTCCCACTCTCTATATTTCTCCCACTATCTCTCTCTAGGTCTGAATCTCAAACACCAATATGGGAATGTTTCCATCCCAGTGGACATGATCCCCTATGAAAATGAACAGTAGGGGGTTGGGGAAGGTTGTGCAGTATTCTGGTGCCTTCTGGTGTGCATGCGTGCCTGTGTCTGTGCCTGCCTGTGTGTGTGTGTGTGTGTGTGTGTGTGTGTGTGTGCGCGTGCGTGCGTGCGTGTGTGTGTGTAAGGAAACGGCTTGATGGGACGAACCCCCATGGTTTACGGCCTTGTCTCATCACAGGCAAGAGCAACGTCTCAGTGTTAGACAAACACCCCCCCCCATCTTCACCTTCCCTCTGTCTCTCTCTCTCTCTTTACCTCCCTCTCTCTCTCTCTCTCTCTTCACCTCCCTCTGTCTCCCTCTTTATGAGGAGGAGGCCAAGCGCTAACGCTATGATGGTTGCCTCATCAGCCAAGTCCCTACAAGGGCTGATACAAATTAATTAACCTAATTAGAGGCTGTGATTGCGGGCGTGATTACGGGGGCTGGAAGGGAAGGTGGGGTGGGGGGGCGGGGGCTGCAGAGTGGTATGGGGGTGGGGGGTGGTAAGGGATGAGGGCGCGCTCGCAGCCAAGGCCTAGGCTGTAATGAGCCGGGAGGTGTGGGAGAGGAGCCGAGGTAGACGCTCTGCATCTGTAATGAGAAACAACACTAGAAACACTAGCTACTCCCTCTCTCCCTCTATTTCTGTCTGTAATGCTCTTTCTACTTTTTTTCTCCCTTTACTTTCGTTCTTCATCTGTGTCTGTTATGCTGCCCCTGTCTTTTTCTCCCCTCCTCTCCCTCCCTCACTCTATATTCTCCTCTATACTCTCTTCTGTTCTCTCTCCTCACCCTCTGTCTTTTTTCCTCTGTTCTCTTTCTCTTCCTCTCTCTTTTCTCCTCTATTCTCTGTCCCCCCTCATCCTCTCACTATTTGTCCTTCTGTTACTCTATTCTTCCTCCCTCATTCTCTCTCCCTCTCTCTCTTTTCTCCATCCTCTTTCTCTCTGCCAGTGATGTCGTTCTACTGTCTTTACCCCTCCTCTCTCTGCCCCTCATTTCCTCTCACTCTCCTGTCGGCTTTCCCTCTGCTCGTCCTCCCTCGTTTCATCTTCCCCTCACAAATCCCTCTCTTTTTTTATTTTCCTCCGTCTCTCTCCAGCTCCTAGCTTCAGGTCCTTCTGAACCTCCCTTATTTCCACCCTCTCCTGACTTTGCTTCAACCCTCATGGTACTTGTAGGTATTTTGTTTGTCTGTAGTTACCCCGGACTTCTGGTAATTACTCTCACAGTTTTAGCCCCACCATGCATCGTTCATGTGTCATTGTCCGACCGCATTTTGACAACTCTTCTACACAAGCTGACTGTAGTTCTAATGTTGTTCTACTGTACTACCGCAGTTCATGCGGTGGTCGAAATGTAGTTGTGCTGTAGTAATACTGTCACTACACCATAGATCTACTGTAGCAATACTGTAGTTGTACTGTATTTCTATAGAGTAAAACTGTAGTTGTACTGTAAGTAATACTGTAGTTGTACTGTAGGTAATACTGTAGTGTGCATGATCTCCTCCTCTTCCATCCTCTGGTTTTATTTTCCTGCTTTAGTGCTATTTAGTCCACAGGGTTCACTGAAGCTTGTCGATAAGAACAATTGTATCCTCCCAAGAGGGATAAAAATACTTAAAATCACATACACATGCTTGTACACTTATACATCTACTCATGCTCATATGTACACATGTACACACACTCTCTCTCTCTCACACACACACACACACACACACACACACACACACACATACATGAGAGGGAGAGCACAATATTTAAATGTCCTTCTATTTGTACTGGAAACAGAACAAAGAATTTCTTGAGACCGAAGCAAAATGTATTTTCTTGCCGGCATCAGCAATTCTAATGTTTCTAATGAGTTGGAGGGTACTGGAAGCGGTGTCTGTAAGTAAATAAAAGAGACAGAAAGTTCCTCAGAAGTGCCGTTTGTTGTGTTCCTCGTCGCCCCCTGTTAGACACAGGACAATGTTGTCCAACGTTTCTCTTTTTGCAGTATGTCACCTTTGAATATTGTCATTGTCCCTGGTATCTGGGATTTGGCGAATACACAGCAGTTTGATTTCCAGATTGTTCCTCTCTCTGTCTCTTTCTCACTCTCAACCCCCTCCCATCTTTCGGCCCCTCTCTCTCTCTCTGCCTCTCTGTCTCTTTCTTTTTCTCAGTCTGTCTGTATCGTTTCCAGGGATGTGATTAGGATAGGAAGCCTGTAGACCAGCAAACGAGCAGAGGTACAGCGTGCCGTGTGCTTATCACCTTTTTAATCTGAAGCCTGAGGAAGAGGGTCCGTCTATTTTCCTCTCAAATGAGTTCTGCATTGTAAATGGCTGCCTGCCTCCTCGTACAGCAGACACAGGCTTTTCCTCACAAAGCAAAAAGGTATAAGAGAATAAGAAGAAGGGATTAAAAAGCAACTGGAATTGAATGGGAATCAAACCCCAACGTCTGGTGGATTACACACTGCCTAGGTGTTATTAACAATACTCTGGTTGAGGGACGCCTTGGCATTTCATTTCCATGGCAATTTCTTACAGTCTGCTAGGAGCCCCTGCTACTGAGTAGGCATGTGTCAAATTTTGGGTCTTGAGGATGGGGTGGAGGATGTGGTGGAGGATGGAGTCGAGGATGGAGTCGAGGATGGGGTGGAGGATGGGGTGGACGATGGGGTCGAAGATGGGGTGGAGGATGGGGTGGAGGATGGGGTCGAAGATGGGGTGGAGGATGGGGTCGAAGATGGGGTGGAGGATGGGGTTGACGATGGGGTGGAGGATGGGCTAAACTTGTAAGCTTTATTTCTTAGCATCTTGGGTTCAGTTCCAGTGCTTGGCACTAATTGTTTTATCTTTTTCATTTGTCTATTTTAAGCCTGTGCCAAAACTAAGCCTAATTCTAACTCAGGATGAATTCTGAAAATGTACATTTCCGTTTTACAACAGAAGACAGGATGTATCATGAAGGGCAACAAAATATGTTATCTTTGGAAACTGCTATTTCGACAACTGTATAATTTTGGTAAAGAGACTAAAAGCATGACAAAACATGCTCTGTGATTTACTGGAAATAATGTGAATTGACCAAGGCTAATATGACGACAGTTACTTTAACTTTAAAACTATAATTTCCCACTTTTAATGAATGCAATTTAACTGTTGATACCTCATTAGCTTATTCCAACTGTCATCAGAACCAAACATATATGATTTCTTCAGTGTTAAACCGTATTAATGTAAACACACCATTGAACCTAAAAACAATCACTTAGTTACCACTTTGTTATGTATGTTTTTCCAATCATCGATCATCCAGTTGCCCACTCTAGACTTCTCTTCCTGTTCTTACCTGAATGGAGTGGGGCGCATCATGGTCTTTTGCTGCAGAGCTGCAGCTACTGCTCGTTCATGTCAATGTTCAACACTTTGCATGTTCAGAGAAGCCCTTCTGGCAACACTGTTGGGAAGAGTGGTTATTAATGTTGTGGCCTTTCTGTCAGCCTGAACGAGTTTGGCCATTCTACTCCGACCTCTCACTTGAAAAAGGTATTTTCCCCCACCGAACCAAATATTTTTGTTTATCGCACCATTTTTTCACCAAGTCTAGAAATTGTAATGCGAGAAAATCCATGGAAGTCAGCTGTTTCTGAGATGCATCCCATTTTGCAGCATCGATCATACCACGTTCAGTCCCTGTTCCAGTGGTTGATCGAACAGCAACAAACCCCATGAGCATAAGACACTGAAAAGAAAAGAAATTGAATGAAAAGATTCTGATAAATTGTACCAGTTTGAATCCACGTCCTCTGCTTTGACACTCAGATTATAATTTTACAACACACTTTTTGCAAAACTGTGAACACAACTCACGGATTTACACTCAGTTTGCAACTTAATAACACACATCTAACATTGGTCTCTACATTGCTACACTGTTCTGCCAAATGCCTTTCCACACTGACTTCTTTAGAAAAGAAGTTAACTTACAAATCAGAGCTTGAACAGAATAAATAGACAACAGGTAAAACATCTGGTTTGGACAACAATGGAGGCCAAAATTAGATAGAGAGTAAAAGGGTTGAGAACTAGAGGAGGAGAAGGAAGAAATGATGTAGAATGGGAGGGAAGGAGAGGACGGGGAGGAGGAGGAGGAAGGGATGTCAGGAACACGATAACTGATGAAATCAGAGTGACTGTGGACAATGGGATGAGCATGAGGGAGGCTGGGTAACGGGTTTAACCAAATATGAGCCACCATACTGTTGCAGGCATCATCCGTATATTTCTAAAGGAGAACTGGTAAATAACTGTAAGTGCTGCATGTCTTATTGGTACAGTAATGTGTGCTGTACATTCGTAATGAAAAGGATCTATCCCTAAAACCATTCAAAGGTTTTTACAGAACTGCAAGAAAACCCATTTCTGGTGGAAGAGGTTGACTGTTCACCCCACATTGTAAATATGGTCTTTAGAAAATGCAGTTTTTCCCAGTCATTTGTACACTGACTGAAAGCATACACAGTTATCAGATGTTCAGTCTAACATCCCAGAACCATGAACCATTTCTGCGTAACCAAGCACACATTCTACTTGCTTCAACTCAATTTGCGATCCCAATTCACTCATGTTGCAAAACACAACTCTCAATGTGTGAGCGCAATTGACACTGAGAATACACCTGCGCCATTTGTGAGAATACATGAGTCACCAGACAAAACTCTGAATTCTAATGCATTACATATGAGATATATACCATTGAGATATGAATATGTGCGGGCAAGCTATATCATCCTATCACTGGTACTGGACCTGGATGTGTATGGTGCTACATGATTTTGACTGATCCCTGTCTTTTCCTACTGCGCTACATTGTTTTGTCTTGTCTCTTTCAGAGAGTCATGGAGCTAGAAGCAGATGCAGTGCATCGTGACCTACAATGAGGGAAAACATTATTTGATCCCCTGCTGATTTTGTACGTTTGCCCACTGACAAAGAAATGATCTATAATTTTGATGGTAGGTTTATTTGAATAGTGAGAGACAGAATAACAACAAAAAAATCCAGAAAAACGCATGTCAAAAATGTTATAAATTGATTTGCATTTTAATGAGTGAAATAAGTATTCGACCCCTCTGCAAAACATGACTTAGTACTTGGTGGCAAAACCCTTGTTGGCAATCACAGAGGTCAGACATTTCTTGTAGATGGCCACCAGGTTTGCACACATCTCAGGAGAGATTTTGTCCCACTCCTCTTTGCAGATCTTCTCCAAGTCATTAAGGTTTCGGGGCTGACGTTTGGCAACTGGAACCTTCAGCTCCCTCCACAGATTTTCTATGGGATTAAGGTCTGGAGACTGGCTAGGCCACTCCAGGACCTTAATGGGCTTCTTCTTGAGGCACTCTTTTGTTGCTTTGGCTGTGTGTTTTGGGTCATTGTCATGCTGGAATACCCATCCACGACCCATTTTCAATGCCCTGGCCGAGGGAAGGAGGTTTTCACTTAGAATTTGACGATACATGGCCCCGTCCATCGGTCTTTTGATGCGGTGAAGTTGTCCTTCCCTCTTAGCAGAAAAACACCCCCAAAGCATAATGTTTCCACCTCCATGTTTGACGGGGGGATGGTGTTCTTGGGGTCACAGGCAGCATTCCTCCTCCTCCAAACACGGCGAGTTGAGTTGATGCCAAAGAGCTCGATTTTGGTCTCATCTGACCACAACACTTCACCCAGTTCTCCTCTGAATCATTCAGATTTTCATTGGCAAACTTCAGATGGGCCTGTACATGTGCTTTCTTGAGCAGGGGGACCTTGTAGGTGCTGCAGGATTTCAGTCCTTAACGGCGTAGTGTGTTACCAATTGTTTTCTTGGTGACTATGGTCCCAGCTGCCTTGAGATCATTGACAAGATCCTCCCGTGTAGTTCTGGGATGATTCCTCACAGTTCTCATGATCATTGCAACTCCACGAGGTGAGATCTTGCATGGCGCCCCAGACCGAGGGAGATTGACAGTTCTTTTGTGTTTCTTCCATTTGCGAATTATCGCACCAACTGTTGTCACCTTCTCACCAAGCTGCTTGGCGATGGTCTTGTAGCCCATTCCAGCCTTGTGTAGGTCTACAATCTTGTCCCTGACATCCTTGGACAGCTCTTTCGTTTTGGCCATAGTGGAGAGTTTGGAATCTGATTGATTGATTGCTTCTGTGGACAGGTGTCTTTTATACAGGTAACAAGCTGGGATTAGGGGCACTCCCTTTAAGAAGACAACTGGGAGCCAGAAATCTTTCTGATTGAGAGGGGATCAAATACTTATTTCACTCATTAAAATGCACATTAATTTATAACATTTTTGACATGCGTTTTTCTGGATTTTTTTGTTGTTTTTCTGTCTCTCACGGTTCAAATAAACCTACCATTAAAATTATAGGCTGATCATTTCTTTGTCAGTGAGCAAATGTATAAAATCAGCAGGGGATCAAATAATTTTTTCCCTCATTGTAATATACGTGGACGAGGCAGATTTTAACCGTGCAAAAACAAGAGGCCGTGGCAGAAATATCATCAGACACCGAGCCATCATCAAAGTCCCCGGACAATGTGGTGGCAACATGACAACATGTGCAGCATCAACAACGTCCTTCACTATCATGCAATCCTAGGCCCATACCACACTGCAGACATTATCCCATTTCTGGACACCCTCCATAACAGACTAATCCCTATTGACCAGGGGCCAAAGCAGCCCGGGTACGTTATCATCCGGGACAATATTAGTTTCCACCGGCTGCTGTGGTCCGCAATTAGTTCACAGGTCACACACATTTCATCGCACTCAATCTCCACCCATACTCTCTGTTCTTGAATCCTACAGCTCCGGAAACAATTAAGAGATCACTGCACCTTTTTCTTTCCTTTCCAAAAAAGTCGAAAAGGGTTAAAATTAAGAGACCACTGCACCTTTTTCTTTCCTCTCCAAAAAAGTTGAAAAGGAAGGTTTTGAGTGAGGAACAGAAGGGTTAAAATTAAGACACCACTGCAAATTGAACGCTTTTGTTCCTCACTCAAAACTTTCCTTTTCAACTTTTTTCGGAAAGGAAAGAAAAAGGTGCAGTGGTCTCTTAATTTTTTCCGGAGCTGTATTGAAGAATTCTTCTCTGAATGGCGTTGGAAGGTATATGATCGCCAGCCCCACCAATGCGTACCCCTTCTATAGGCAATGGAGGAGGCTTGTGGAGACATCGAACAGGGGTCATGCCAGGCCTGGATACTTGCCGGCACTGCAGGCAATACTGTCCACGCTGTACTGTACTCGAGAAGTACTTGTGCGATATATATTACATCCTCCAATCCTCCCTGATATGTGACCTGAAGTGTGGCCAGTGAAGAGGGCTGGTTATCCCAACTGTGATATCAGGACAACATATCCCAACTGTGATATCAGGACAACATATCTCAACTGTGACATCAGGACAACCTAAGACAGGCACAGTCGTGCATCTGGTCACAATCCACAATATACATACCCAAGGTACATATGTACGTAACCCAGAAACAGGATCTGTGCTGAACAAATGGATTCCCAACTGCGTACATTGTTACAGTCTCACTGGAGACAGGTGTACCACCCACGTGCCGATTGTTTTTGTGGTTTTCCTGGAGCATGGACCCTCACATCTCCCGGATATAAAAGCAAAGGACGACGCATCACTTGCATAGTATTGTGTTTGTCTGTCTGTATTTTGTGTCTTTTTTTGTGAGTTTGTGTGATTGAGTGTGAAATTATGCATTAGAAAAATAAAAAAAAGGGAAAAAAGAGAGGGTGCAGAAATGGTGCTAATAATTTACAGTATTCACCATTTACTTGGTTGACATTAATAATCACAGTTTTCACCATTGACTTGGTTGACATTAATAATGACAGTATTCACCATTGACTTGGTTGACATTAATAATGACAGTATTCACCATTGACTTGGTTGACATTTATAATGACAGTATTCACCATTGACTTGGTTGACATTTATTATGACAGTATTCACTATTGACTTGGTTGACATTTATAATGACAGTATTCACCAATGACTTAGTTGACATTTATAATGACAGTATTCACCATTGACTTGGTTGACATTAATAATGACAGTATTCACCATTGACTTGGTTGATGTTTATAATGACAGTATTCACCATTGACTTGGTTGACATTTATAATGACAGTATTCACCAATGACTTGCTTGACATTAATGAGTAATGACTGATCTGCAAAAAAAAAAAAACAGAATATTGTTCACGCTCCCTAGTTCAAGACGACATCGCATGTGAAGTGGACGAAGTCTTATGGCCAGACCCACAAAGAAGGGCAGATGTGGCCTAATTTTTTTCTGTTCTCTTTTTTCTAGCACTAATGTTTTTGTTTTCTTCTACTGCGCTTTTGTTGTTTGGGAAGTGTTAAAACATTTTCAGAAAAAAAACTAACTTTCCCCCTTATTTGTACTGATAGTGTGTTATGTTCGGAATACACATCCATACTTTACACATTTGGATCCCTGTGTGTATGTGTGTTTACATGTATGACAAAACTTTATTGCAAACTGCTATGCCCTGCACACAGAACAAGCAAAAGCCCCAAGTGTTTTTCATTCATACTAACAGTGCATAGTTGATGCTTAGTGTGCTTATTCAAATGATGGTTTGATGCAAAAGCACCATTTGTTTGAAAAAGTTTTGTAAGAATTGTTTGCTTTTGCAAGAGATGTATATTGTTTTCTGGTTTGGGCTAAGGTTTTTTGTTAGATGTGTAGAGTTTTGCAAAATAGCCTATAGTTTCAAAGATAGTGCCTAAAAAACAGTAATAAGCAGTTCTATCTGATAAAGTGGCATATCAATGTAAACCTATATCAAACAAAATATGATTTTACTATCATGGCTGGTCAGTTCATGCATCCAGATGTTTAACTATGAATTAGAGAGTGGTAAACATTTTTCAGGCAGGTTACAGTTTTTCTGAATTGCTAAAACACTAAACCCCCTTCTCTGAACCAAATTTTCATTGGCCTAAACCCATTTCTTAAATCAGTCACTCTTTTGACAAAACCTAAAACAAATTCAGGTAGTTAGACACCATTTGCAAATTGCATTCACTCTGTTTGCAAAACTCTAAACACATTCTCATTCATTAAATCACATTCTGCACTGTGATGCACTTATGTTGCAAAATGGTACTTGTGTTGCAAAATGGTAAACACCGGCGGCAAAAGTTAAACACAACCACAACACAGTTGTCATCGCCTACACACAGTGTCTTAAAATAGTTCACACTTGTTTTTAATGATGTGATCAAACCAATTGTTCAGAATATAACTCAGTTCAGTGCACACAGATGGCTTAGGTCTGAGGCAGAGGAGAAGAGCACGTGTTAGAGGCGGTGGACAAGGAGGAAGAGTATGTGTCAGAGGTGGTGGATAAGGAGGAAGAGTATGTGTAAGAGGTGGTGGACGAGGACTCAGCACACTTCTCTGGCCGGATTCAGCACAAAGACATGATGCCGAGGCAGAATGAATTTCTCACTGACTTTGATTTTCAGTTGTACAACATTTGTGAGTTAATTGAAATGTGCTTTTCATTTAGAGTTTTCTTTGGTCATTGGGCTTTTGCAGTGGACTACTGTATTTTTATGCCACTGCTGAATATACAGACATTCAAAACTGTATAACTTGCAGTACTTACGGTATTCAATATATACACTGAAATAATTTGTGATTATTATACTTTTTTATTGCAAAATGTGTTTACTATTTACAATTTAAAAAAAAATCTGTAACTATGTGCCCTGGGTGCTGTGTTCTCCGTTTTTTTATGTAATGTCTAATGAATGCTCTGCTGTGTTTATATATTGACTGGCTGTGTGTATGATCTGAAAGCATTTGATTTGAAAGCGTTTGATTTTGAGAACAGATTACAGTTTTTCTCGATTGTTTAAACACATTTTCTGAAAGAATGCCTCATATTCTCAGAACTCTACACACAAATCAAAAAACACACACACAATGGGAAAAACCCCTCAATTCTCCTGCAAAATGAAACTTTACATTCAAAACAATGTTATTTCTTCTCAAAATGGTATTTTGTTTTCAAATGACACACACAAACCATCATATGAATAGACATTCATAAGAACCAGTTGAACACTGATGTGCTCAATGTAAAACACTATGATGAATGGAAAACACTTCTCCATTCATTATAATGACTTATGCCTTTTTTTTTGTTCAGTGTTACACTTACTAAAGACAGTACATACATAAGTGTGTTGTAAAATATTTGAGAATAGTGTTTTTATACTCAGAACACACAAATACACAGTAACAAATATATTTTATTTGTCCCACAAAAACAATGTACACAGTGTACATCCCATTCCCAACCAACACAAAGTTGCACATACACTACATACAAAACAACAGAAGAATTTACTGTACACAGTTACAGCAAAAAAAAAACTAAAAAAACTACTATGCTGCATCCTCTCTTCTGTTGCGGTCTGGCCACAGCACCTCATCCACATCCCAAGCAATGTTTTCCCGGGCCAAGCAGCGGGGGAAATATCGCCTAGCATGGCGATTCCAGCCATGAAAAGCATCAGCTGCTATATCTCCACATGCGTCCTCCATAGCTTGGAGAAGAGGTATACGCATTTGTGGATTTCGGTCATACACTTTCCATCTCCAGGCAGAAAAAAATTCCATAATAGGATTGAGGAATGGAGAATATGGAGGGAGATAAACAACTAAAAAGCCTGGGTGGGCAGTGAACCAGTTACGAACCAGAGCAGCCCTGTGGAAACTTACGTTGTCCCAAATGACAATGTACCTGAGCTGCTCTGGGCCATCTACCTGATCTGGTGGAATGAGTGTGTTGTGTAGGGTATCCAGGAATGTGATCAGATGGGCGGTGTTGTAGGGGCCAAGGGTAGCATGGTGATGGATGATGCCGTGGTGGGTAATCGCTGCACACATTGTGATGTTCCCTCCGCGCTGGCCAGGGACTTCAACAATGGCACGCTGG
>JACXGI010000115.1:0-48378 GCA_016801175.1 Esox masquinongy
AAAGGAACTGCAGGAATTTCTGGCAAGTACTGGCTGTGTGCTACATGTGACAACAATCTCCTGTATTCTTCATATGAATGGGCTATGGGGTAGGGTGGCAAGACGGAAGCCTTTTCTTACAAAGAAAAACATCCAAGCCTGGCTGAAGTTTGCAAAAACAAACATCAAGTCCCCCAAAAGCACGTGGGAAAATGTGTTACGGTCTGATGAAACCAAGGTTGAACATTTTGGCCATAATTCCAAAAGGTATGTTTGGTGCAAAAACAACACTGCACATCACCCAAAGAACACCATACCCACAGTGAAGCATGGTGGTGCCAGCATCATGCTTTGGGGCTGTTTTTCTTCAGCTGGAACCGGGGCCTTAGTCAGGGTGAAGGGAATTATGAACAGTTCCAAATACCAGGCAATTTTGGCACAAAACCTTCAGGCGTCCGTTAGAAAGCTGAAGATGAAGTTCACCTTTCAGCACGATAATGACCCAAAGCACACATCCAAATCCACAAAAGCATGGCTTCACCAGAAGAAGATTAACGTTTTGGAATGGCCCAGCCAGAGCCCAGACCTGAACCCAATTGAACATCTGTGGGGTGATCTGAAGAGGGCTGTGCACAGGAGATGTCCTCGCAATCTGATAGATTTGGAGCGCTTTTGCAAAGAAGAGTGGGCAAATATTGCCACGTCAAGATGTGCCATGCTAATAGACTCCTACCCAAATAGACTGAGTGCTGTAATAAAATCAAAAGGTGCTTCAACAAAGTATTAGTTTAAGGGTGTGCACAATTATGCAACCAGGTTATTGTGAGTTTTTTATTTTTCCCCCTCAAAGATTTCAGTTTGTTTTACCAATTGAATTTTTCACGTTATAAGTCACATTAAAGGTGGAAAAAGTTCTGACATGATTTATCTTTGTCTCGTTCTTTTACATCACAAGAACCTGGCATTTTAACAGGGTTGTGTAGACTTTTTATATCCACTGTAGTGCTGCTTGAAAGTTTGTGAACCCTACAAGGATGGTCATTATTTTTGTATAAAATACAAAAATAAACCCATGAAGACATTACAAATAAGGGACATAAAATATATGATTTATTTTCATTGATGATTTACATTTCATGTGTGCAAAAATATGTAAACCCCTTCATTCAATAGCTTGTGGAACCTCCATTAGCAGTGATAAGTAAACATCACCTATAGCCACTAATCAGGTCCTGACATCTTTTTGAGGGACTTTTGCCCAGTCCTCCTTACAAAACTACTGAATTTTGAGGGGTGTCTGGCATGTTCTGCCTGCGTCAGATCCAGCCATAGCACAACCCCGTTTCCAAAAAAGTTGGGATGATGCGTAAAATGCAAATAAAAACAGAATGCAATGATGTGCAAATAATTTCATCCCTATACTTAATTGACAATAGTACTAAGACAACATATCAAATGTTAAAACTGAGAAATGTTTTTGTTTTTGGAAAATACATGCCCATTTTGAATTTGATGCCAGCAACACGTTTCAAAAAAGTTGGGACAGGGGCATGTTTACCAATGTGTTGCATCACCTCTTCTTTTAACAATACTCTGTAAGCATTTGGGAACTGAGGAGTTCCCAATTGCTGTAGTTTAGAAAGTGAGATGTTTTCCCATTCTTGCTTGATATAGGATTTCAGCTGCTCAACAGTTCGGGGTCTCCTTTGTCATATTTTTCGTTTCATAATGCACCAAATGTTTTCAATGGGTGACAGGTTCTGGACTGCAGGCAGGCCAGTTTAGCACCCGGACTCTTACTACCGAGCCATGCTGTTGTAATACATGCAGAATGTGGTTTGGAATTGTCTTGCTGAAATAAGCAAGGCCTTCCCTGAAAAAGACTTGTCTGGGTGGCAGCATATGTTGCTCCAAAACCTGTATATGTTGTTCAGCATTAATGGTGCCTTCACAGATGTGCAAATCACCCATGCCGTGTGCACTAATGCACCCCGATACCATCACAGATGCTGCCTTTTGAACTGTGCGCTGATAACTTAAGCCGGATGGATCCGCTCTTCTTTAGCCTGAAGGATGCAGTGTTCATGAATCCCGAAACAAATCTCAAATTTTGATTCGTCAGACCACAGGACAGTTTTCCACTTCGCCTCAGTCCATCTAAAATGAGCTTGGACCCAGAGAAGGCACTGACGTTTCTGGATGTTGTTTATGTATGTTTTCTTCTTTGCATGGTAGACTTTTAACTGGCATTTGTGGATGCTGTGACGTACTGTGTTCACTGACATTGGTTTTCGGAAGCGTTCCTGAGCCCATGCCGTGATGTCCGCTACAGAACCGTATCTGTTTTTAATGCATTGCTGCCTGAGGGCCCGAAGATCACAGCCATCCAATATTGGTTTTTGCCCTTGTCCTTTGCGTACAGAGATTACGGTTCTTTTGGTGGTAGGCAGTGTTGTGTTTTTGCCATACATGGCAGTTTTGATAGAGACCAATGGTCAATTTTGGACTCAGCTGCCCGGAGAATGGACTTCAAGATATCTTCAGGTTTGTCCAGGTGGTCCCTGGCAAAGTTAAGACGACAGATTTGTTCTTTTTTGACAGCAGATGCTTTTTCATCCCATGAATGCTATTTCAATTCAGTGTTCTTATTCTTGAAGCACCTGAGAGGGAGGTCCTGAGGTAAGCCGAGGGAGGCCTGCAAATCTACAGATGTTATGTGGCATTTACTTGATTTATTCTTTTTCTTGTGGGACTGGAGGATATTTTGGAAGGGGGTCCACTTCTAGGCCAAATTGAGGTCATGTTAAATGCACTCCATTTGTAAATCATTTGTCTCTCAGTGGACAGTTACGTGCATTGCTTATCTCGGAGTCCCAACCAAACTCTTTACTACTTTCAAGCAGCACTGTACATAGAGTATACTTCAATGGTCTTTTTGTGTATTTGTTGCTCCTCCCCTGAACCATGTCCTCATCTACACCTTTGATTAGCACAAAACTGCAATTTCCTACAAAAAGTATCTCAATCCAGGAACAGCTGGACAGACAGCCAAGTAGCTAATGACAGTATAACATACTTTATTATTAGCGTCAGATAATTTCAGATTATCTGATCCTGAGTGAAACAGTTATTATGTGGGTGAAGAACTGCTTACCTGTGGTCTCGAGGAGAGGCTTGTAGCTACATGAAAAACAGAAACAACTTATGAGAATAAAAAAAACAATACAAAATAGATACTATCTCCATGCATTTAAACTGATTTTTTTGAAGCCTATGTTCAGGTACCCCTGAGCCCCTCCTACGCACTAACATTCATAAACAAGGAATTATCTATTGTTGTTGTTGAGATTTAAAACAAATCGATTGGTGAGCCATCCTGCGTGTCAGGTGAGCAGTAAACCAGTATTGATACCCCCACAGCACTCTTTAGATTACAATGGATTTTTAACAAAATTTCAAGATTTAAGTCATTCAAATGCAATTTAAAGACACTTTGAGCTAATTCTCTACTCAAACCTCTTACATTTCATTCTAAAATACCCTTGTAGCATATAACATCATACAGCATACTCTTGTGGTAAGTCTTTCGTGTTATGGTCACATGGGTCAGGAAAACCCCCAGGTGTGTTTTCTCTTGACAGCGGCCCTGTTGCACAGTAGTGCACGTGTGTACTTAACTGTTAGGCATATATTAGTTTGCCTTCTAAACAGTGATAATAACATAGCCCGCCCATTAGTCAGCTCCAAATACAAGACATGGCTCCAATAACTGACAAGTGAAAAGGATGGAACCCCGCCGGGACACAGAAGCTATTTGTAGTATGAAGAATATAACCTGCTCCTGCCCAAGAGTAGCACCCACACTCAGCAGTAACTAGCTCAAGTGAGAGAAAGAGTGGGAAAGGGATTGTGAGGAGAGGGAGGACAAGAGGATTGCTAGGCAGGGTAAGTGGAGAAGACAGAACTTACGACTGCATGCAGGGAAGGAGTTGTTGATCTGTTCCATAACATCTGCCAGGTCAGAGCTGCTGTTGTGTGGGTGGTCCAACAGCTCATCTGAAACATACGCACAAACAAAACCTTTCTAACACACTGTGTGTGCCCGTATATATTAATGTTCATTTGTCTGTGTCCTAAACTGACCTGTGTGTTCCGTGAGGGACCCTTGTTCTGGCATGCTGGGGGGCGACACTCCATTCACCCTGGAGTCTATCTCCGGCTGAGAGAGAAAGGGAAAGAATGATAGAAAGATGGATGGAGTTGAAAAGAGGACAGGGGGTTGGGCGACAGAGGACACGCAACGTTACTGAAACATGAAGTCCTCGCTCTTCATTATTCAGTGTGGCATATTTCACCGGTGATGGCTTCAAACAGTCTCTGTACATAGAAGTCATCAGTCACAAACAAGGGGAACACAATGGGGCCGGGATAAAGGATGCGTCGCCACGACTAATGATATTTACAGCGTCTGTAGCCCCATCCCAATTAGTGTCAAACACCGTTACGCCCCTGCATTGAGATCAGCTGAATCACTGAGGGCTGCTTGGTGAAGCTCATTTTCCTGAAAAAGCAGGACCACATGAACGGCTTTCAAACTCTTAGGCATTTCATTTGCCTCATTAACAGAGAGACACAGAGAGAGTTTAATAATTTGATCGGTATTCTAAGTTAATTCTGTATTCTATATTTCCTCTCCGGTAAATATAAATAAATGTGATGGCGCGCACACGTGAACGCACACACACCTGAGGTTCATAGAACAGAACTGCTTTGATGTCCACTGACATTTATTATTGAGTCCAACATGCCCCTTAGCTTTCCAGAGACCGAATCAATGAAGCTTCCCTGCATATACTATCCCCCCACTCTTCTGCCTCCCTGACTGTTTGTCTGTCCCATCCTGAGCTCTTCTCTTTACTTCTCTCCAGCCCCAAGCTGTGGTAAAGGCTAATGTAATGGAAGCTTCTCCAGAGCATTCACACTACGTCTTTAGGGCTCACTTGGAATAGCACTTACAACAAGAGCTGCAAACAGCTCTCAATAAACCACGAAGCAAGTGCTAAATGTATTATTTTTTGTTTGATTGGGATTTAAGAGAATTCTGTTTTGTACAGCTATGATCTAATGTAAGGCCCAAAAAAAAAATCTGCAATGAAAACATGGATGGAATCATGGAATACAGACATTGAATCATAATTCAGCAATATTGAAAAAGTCATAGGAATCAACATAATGTATTGAAAATGTATTTGACCATAAGACATGATCAGAACGCAGAAGTGATTCTTATTTCCTACAGCTTTGAAAGGCTGTGGTGTTTTCTGAAAATGTCCTCATCTACTTTTCTTTCTGGCCTGCTTTTGAAAAAGTGGAAAGGTTCTCAGGAGAGGCAGTGTGGAGAGTGAACATGCACAAATGTGAGATTTTATGAAATGAGACGGTCCTCTCGATTTGCGCATT
This sequence comes from Esox masquinongy, assembly GCA_016801175.1. Lineage (NCBI taxonomy): Eukaryota > Metazoa > Chordata > Actinopteri > Esociformes > Esocidae > Esox > Esox masquinongy. The sequence goes on from JACXGI010000115.1 coordinate 5,440, forward strand.
ATCAAATAAATAAATTTGTTTGAATCTTCCTGGTTGCGGCATACCAACAGTGCCGAAAGGACCATCAGAGGGTGGCGCAAATTGGCTCACCGCTGCCCAGGTCAAGACATGGATGTTGGGCAGGGCTGCCTTTTCTTGTGACGCTCAGTAAACTCCTTGTGGTAGTTTGGGTCCTTGCAAGCTCACTTGTGGTTGTTGGCAACGGAATGAGTTTACCTCCAGTGTGTGTGCTGGTGTATAGATCCTGGTTAAATGAGCATTGTGATAAGAATCAGAATGGCTTGTATCAGAGGACATAGGCAAGGCTATTGTTGTGAATTATTTTTTTTGGTATGTGATAAGATTTAAAAACAAAAACATTTAACTTCATTAACCTGTGCAATATATTTTTACCATTTGATTATTATTATTTTTTTTACTTTTACCCTGTTTTTCCTCCCCATTTCATGATATCCAATTCACTATTAAGACACTGCTTCATGTTGACATTTGTGTCTTATGGGAACACATCCAATGCCATTCTGGTTCTTATCACGGTGCTTGCTCAACCAGGCAGTCCAACCCGGAATCTTCACCCACCAGAAGAAACACTCTCTTCTACCTCCATTGAGCTCCAGCCCCAAAAGCATCGATAGAGCTCAACAAGGCAAAACGACATTATTCCATTGCTAAGCCCCCAAACCTGGACAAGTGCTGGCATCACTTATTGGTGCACAGGTCACAGATGAGTTTATTTAAGATGGACTTACAGACCAAGAAAACAGCTGTTGACATTTTGTATAAATCACTTTGTTTAACTGTAAACAATGATGCTACTATTTATCGTAGAAAAAAGCTTTCCAAACAAAGGTTTAAATTAAATGTAATCTTCTATTGGCCTTTTAATTGTGTATTATTGTTTTAAACCTGAAAACAGAGAACGGAATCAACCAAAACACTTAATGGATTTTAAAGGGTTCATGCAATATTGTGAAACCGTTCACCACTGTGAAGAAATCGAGAAAACAATTCCTTTGACCAGAAACTGACATGTTGGGCTGAAAGGCAAAAAACTAGTCTGTGAATGTCAGAGCACGTTTGTAGGATTATGAATTCTAATCGATCCCTGTAGATTGGATCTGTTTCTCCCACCCTGGAGCCAGGATGTTGAAATCGGAGTACTGTCTGTAATGTATATGGATGTTCATCTTGGTATGTGTTGCAAGGGTTAGATTTGAGGCAAACAAAGATCATGAAAGTGGTGCGTGTGTATTATGTGGTTCAAATAAGCCCTTTATCCCCTAATAATCAGCAAGTCCCATTATCTTCTCTGGGCTAATGCTCTGCTTCTCTGCTTTCAGCTCCAGGACCGAGTCAATAACTTTCTGCTGATTGGCCTGCTCTGATTGACTGAGTTTGGTTTGAGGGCTGCTGTTTTCTGCACACCTCAAAATCCATCCAAACATATTGAGTGATCAGGAGGCACCAACATGAAAGAGATTGATTGGGTTACTATATTGTCAGGTTTCATTAGCTCAGCCAAGAATATGATCCGTTTCGAACTTGAGAGGAATGAGTTCTGATTGCAACAATGACAATTTCGCAAGCTACGAAGGATTTGTTGTTGTATGATCAGTGCAATATAAGTAAAGCCACAGCTGTAACATGCAACTGTGTCTCAGCCTGGGAGTGTTACTAACCTGGTGCAGTAGCTGTCTGAGCCGATGGAGCTGGGACTCAAGCTGTTTGTTGTGCTCTTCCAATATGTGCATGCGGGCCTCCAGGCGGCTCTTGTGCTGCCGGAGAAGTTTGGCCTCGGCCAACAGGTCAGCCTCGTCCAGCCCGCCGGGGTTAGAGGACCCCTCAGGGTCCCAGTGGCCCACAGAGCCGGGCCCCCGCTGGACCCCGTACTGCTCTTTCAGCAGCTCGTACTCCCTCTGCAGGCTCCTGTGGAATCGACAGACTGATGGGATGACTGTCACATGCGCTTGCACTTGATTAAACAACATATTACCCGTGCAGACAAATAAGCACACACCGACAGCATATTAATCAGAGGCACGCACAATCTGGCCAACACAGACTGCATAATAACCCTACTGGAATCTCTCTCTCCCCTTCTCTCAGATCAGTCCTAGGTAGAACCGATAGAGTCCTGGCCTCTGTGTGTGTGTGTGTGTGTGTGTGTGTGTAGAACCGTAGGCTGCATACTGACTGGTTTACATTACATATATCCTGGCTCATAAAGCACACCGGGACTGGGAGCACTGCTACATTTCTGCGACACAAACCAACAGAGTGACAGAGCCGTGGACAGAGAAGCTCCAGGAACAATAAAGCGCACTGTCACCGCCGTCCTTACAATACCTCGCTAATCAAAGCGGAACAGAGAGATGGAGGGGCGAAAGCTGAGAGAGCGAGCCTGAGGTGACTGTGCGCGCGGGGGTGTGCGTGTGTGAAAGTCTGCCTGGCCGAAAGAGATAGCGAGGAGAGGAACTCTGAGAAGATGACAACACCAGGCATGCTTCTTTGGTAAGAGGGCGGTGCACATTTTGAAGGACACCTCAGTCGACCTGTACCGCACCTCTGTTCGTCCTCCAGGCGCTGGATGACACGCTCCAGCTCGCTGCGCTCCTCCCTCTCCACGGCCTGCAGGATCTGGGCGGGGCTCTGGGGCTGGCTGCAGGGAGACAACTCCCCACCAAGGGTCTGGCAGTACTGCAGGATCAGAGCATGTTCGTCGTCCCTACGGGAAAGAGAAAAGGAACTAATCAATACAAATTAACTAAATTATTTTTATTAGTCATTTAGCAGGGGATCTTATCCAGACCGACTTATTTTAGTGAGTGCAAACATTGCCTTTCGTAAAGTATTCAGACCCATTCACTTTCTCCACATACTTTTGTGTTATAAACTTAATTTATAAATGATTGATTTCTATTTTTGCGATTAACTGATGCACAAAACCCCATAACTACATAGGGAAGATTTGTTTTTGGAAATGTTTGACAATTTATTGAAAATAAAAACTTGAAATGTCATGTACATAAGTATTCAGAACCTTTGCCATGACACTGCAAATTGATCTTAAATCCATCCTGTGTCCTTCGATCATCCTTGAGATGACTCTTAGCTAAATAAATATAGTTTTCAACAGAACAAAATGTGGAGGAAGAGATAGGGTCTGAATAGTATCTGAAGGTACTTTATATCTTCATGCTTTTATTCTCCTCATAGTGACCTCCACCTCCATTGTGTGCTACACTTTTATAAACATCTGTGTGTGAGATCCTGGTTTTATATTATTATTCTATACATTTGGTAACTATGGGGGTTACTTTTAGGGAAATGGTTAGGATGGAGAATCGTTTTTCTGGTACCCACAAGAATGTGTACAGTCCAGCTTAAAGGCAACATACATATTTGGAAAATTGACCAGACAGGTGTTTCTGCTTGGGTGTGTAAATCTTTTGTCTTGATTCCAGCCTTTGCGTTTGCTATTGGTGTCTGTCAACATTAGGAAAGCAGTGTCAATATAAGTCAAGTAAGCCATTAGTAAATCTGAAAACGTTTAGTAAATCAGAGTAAATCAGAAACATTAGTAAATCAGAAACATAACCAAACCCTTAGGCTTATAAAAAAAAACTTGCAGAATTTTGGGTAAAAAAATGGGGGACAAATGAGACAAAGATAATTATGTATCAGAGTGATAGCAAAAGAAAAAAGGTACTGCTAGATCCACACAGGATACAACCTCATCTCTGAAATATGGTGGGTGGAAGTTATGGCTTGGTATGTATTACTGTCACTGGAACTTGTCTTCATTGGTGATGTAATGCCTTTATTTTGTTGAAAATTAGACTTGAGGTCAGGGCCGGTTCTAGGCATATGTGACTGCTAGGGGGCCCCTACAGCTAGTGAGCCCCCAACTGCTAGGGGAGAGGGGCCCCAGTGACACCGACAGTGGGGGACAACCGGCCTGGGGGGGCCCGATTTGGTTGGCTTAAATATAATTATTAATTTGTCAGTCAATGTTAGTATTCAGTACTATCGAGAAGATTAACAGTTATTAAACAGAAGAATTGCATTGATGAAGGGATTCATGTTTTTTACTCTTTTTTATACAGCATTATGATTAAACCTTTTCTGTAACAAGAAACTAGGCAAGCCTAGTTCAGCCGGCCCGCATTAAAAAGTGCTGCCACCTTGTGATTCGAACCCGGGTCACCCACGTGAGAGGCTGCATCGTTAACCACTACACCACGGAGCTGTACATTCGCCAGCTGTCAGTATAGCCTCTTGTCTATACTGACACCCGACATCTGTATACCCTGAACAAATCCTCTTTTGCCACTGGCCATTTTAATAGTTAATTGGCCATTCGTGAATGACATTGATACAGTTAAACTGTCTAACGTTTCTTACTAAATTTACCTCCACCACAAATAGCGTCTATGTATGCCGTGTGCCACTGGCAGTTTTAACAGTGTATTAGCCAGTAATAAGCTTTACCAGTATCTACTAACTTATTGGATTAGTCATAAGAATTGAGCAAATGCTAGCGAGTCCGCCAAAAGCTATTTCATTTCATGGCATAAGAACGTATTTTTTTCTTTCATGGCAAAACAACATACTTTTTTCTTTCATTCGTGAATGACATTTATACAGTAACTATCAATAAAGGCAACGATAACTAACTTTTTCATCAAGTGAAAAGACCTAGACCAACTCTCTGTAGCTAGCTACCAGGAACCCTAAGCTAACGTTAGCAAGGCTAAGAAGAACGTCGTCGAACTCTGAGTTTGCACTTTTTTTGGTACAGGTAATTCCATTTTTCATATTCTTATTCGGAACGTGATTCTCTATCGGGCATTGTTGTGGAACTGCTCTCTGACGGGTGAGTAATTGCAAAATGCTGTTTGTTTTTTTTACTGAAAAAATCTTATATAGTGCAGCTTAAAAAATGTTCAAATTTAACCAATACATTTATCTAACTACAGTACTGTTGCTATCTGGCTAAAATATTGCCACCATGCAACCAAAACTAGGAGCACAGAAATGGAAGGACAAATCTAAAAGAGAAAGTCTAAATATGTGCAGCAGTTAAGTAATGGCTGATTGGGACTGAGTAGGTTATGAATTGAAAAGATGTGACATAATGAATTACCTGTGTTGAATGTGGCCTAGTTATGAATTAAAACATTAAACAAAACGGTTATTACCTGTTTTTTGGACAGTAATATAATTACTATTAATTAATTTTTGGCCCCGTGGTTTGGGTCCTAAATGTTAAATTCTGTCCCGGGCCCTGTCATTCTTGTCGGCGTCCCTGGGGGACCCCAAATCAAATTTTGCTTAGCCCCCCCAAAAAGCTAGTCAGCACTGCTAGAGACAAAAAGGTCTCAAAACAAAACACTGAAAATAGTTGTAGCATAAGGCTTTGCAGAGGATCACAGGAGAAGATAGCCAGTGCCTTGTGGCGTCAATGGGTCACAGACTTGAGGCATTTATTGCCCACAAAACTGAAAACATTTTGAAAGCAATCTGTAAATTACCTGCTAGCTTAACCTGGCTAAAAGGATCACTTCTCACATCTGAGAGTAAAGTTTTGTAGCATATTGCCCCTGTTTGAATAAACCAAATGAATAAACAACTAAATTTGCCAGTTGCATTATATGCTCAGTGGTTTTAAGTTAAGATAGCTGTTGTAGGATTGTACTGTATGGCTGGGAGCCTGAGCCCTCCAACATAGATCTGTTAATCTCCACCATCAGATAGCAGCAGGAGAGAGAAGGTAAGGGGGGCAGGTGGTGGATAAAAGGATGGGTCCAGGATTCTTCAGTGTCATATTTGGATGATCTGAGATGCGGTGGCAGGTCTTCCTAAGCCACAACTGTCACCTTCAACCAGACACACAGCCCCAAGGATTATAGAGATTTAACTTAGACATATCATCATGTGCGGGCGCACTCACACACAAAAACGCAGAAGGAGGATAAGATGATTCAATCCCCTGTCCATTACCACAGAAAATGCCATCTATCGCCACAGCTGGACTGACAGCAAGAGTTTCCATTTGGCGATGAAAGCATTGTCTGTAATTGAAACTGGATGCCATGTTGGCTCTCCTTTGTCAAATGTTATCCAGCCCTAATGACCATTGCCAATCCAGTTGTCATTCTGTAGCTGGGACAGCTAGTTAGCTTTCAAAATGAAACCATTTAATAACTGATGTTGTTATATTATTACATTGCAAGCATCATGGAGTGGAACGCTAACTGAATTGTTAGCATGGATAGGCTAAGAAAATACCATCTGGCTAACACCGTGCCAAACTCCTGATTAACGGCACCCATGAGACCTATTACAAAACCCAAACACAGCATTCCATAAATGTCCCAAGCATTCAGGTCCTCATTAACATTACATACATACTCAGACTGTTGAGTACATGAAATGATTTATGGACTAGGGATGCTTTGTTTCATAGGTAATTGGGGTTCTATTGTGTTCAGCAGGACACAGACCCTTAATCGTGAAAAAACAGGACTAAAGGGAGAATCGACTGAGTATTGGAATGATATAAAGAGCCAAGAAATGCTTCTGAAATACTAAAGCTACGCATTTAGATGTGACATGATTCATATAATTTTTTTTACACATGTTAAGTTGACCAAGAACACATTCGTACTATTTAAACAGCAACAACCCAAGGAATATAGAGGAAAGAGCCAATTGAAATCTCAGGATGATTAAGGCAGGGCCAAATTGAAAATGTTGCTGATGCACCCCGGGTTAATGTCCTTACACTTACCATAAATGCATCCAGGGACCGACCTGCACAGACTTTGCTTAGCTATAGAAGAAAGCCAGCAGTGGAACGTTGCTGCTAAAAAAATACTCAAAACTAGATTAAGAGCGTCATTGTCATCCTAACTTGTCAGTCAGTGTGCCTCAGGCCTGTGATGTTGTGTAGGAATGAAATGACCTGTGAAGGTATAAATGTACAATAAAACTATGAACTCTGATTGAAATCCTATTCAGTATCATTTCAAATGCACGCCTGACATACACCCCTCTCATCACAAAGACTGTAATCTTCTTTCCCTTATAGAATGAGTGCTATGCTAGAAATTGCTGACATGTAGGTAATGACATAAGAGCCAGAGATGAGAAGGGAACTACATCTCAGCAGGACAGGTTTACATTGGAAATATCGAAGTATTACAGTTGTGGACAAAAGTACCGGCACCCTTGCACTTCCTTAAAATAAGTCACATTGTCTCTAAAATAAATTAATCAATGTATTTAGTACCAAACCTAATATATCAGAAATGAACACCCCAAAATAAACAGAAATGGCATTGACAAAAGCATGGACACTCAAGAGTAAATATTATGGAGTATAGCCGTTGGATTAAGGAAATGCAATCAAGTGCATCTTATAGCCAACTGCTCCAGTTCTCCAGATTTCAGCAGTGCTTACTAACTGCTGTTTTCAGATCTCTCCACAGGTTTTCAATAGGATTTAGGTTTGGACTGATTCCTGGCCTCTTCAGAACAGTCCAGTCTTAAACCATCGCATATGACTGTCCCTCTCTCTCCGCAGTGGGTCTCCTACCACACAAACTGATTTCACTGATTTGGCGATGGATGATGTGAGTTGAAACTGTTGTACCTTAACTCTGAAAGTCAAGTTGAATCTGTGTGTTGATCGAGGTGCTTTCTCCAAGATTTGAACGATCCTTTGCTGCGACCTTCCAATACGTTCTCTTGTGGTCAAGTCCTGGCTGGTTGGCTACAGTGAGAAGGGCCTTAAACTTCTTGATATAGTCCAGGGGTGTCAAAACTGTCCCACAGAGGGCAGAGTGTCTGCAGGTTTTTGTTTTTTCCTACAAATTGGTTCCTAGTTCAGACCTAAACAGCCAGATGAGGGTAGACGCTAACCAATTAGTGACCTAATTAATCAATCAAGTACAAGGTGAGAGTGAAAACCCGCAGACACTCGGCCCTCCATGGAACCGTTATGACACCTCTGATATAGTCATTGACAAGGTTAGAAATAATTATTTTTAATTGAAATAATAATGGTGTCCTTCAAACTTTGCTTTCGTCAAAGAATCCTCCATTTGCAGCAATTACAGCCTTGCAGACCTTTGGCAGGCTAGTTGTGAATTTGTTGAGGTAATCTGAAGAGATTTTACCCAATGCTTCCTGAAACACCTCCCACAAGTTGGATTGGCTTGATGGGTACTTTCAATGTACCATATGGTAAAGCTGACAGAATACAAGCGGACCCAAATAACTTGCATAGTTATTTGGGTCATTGTCCTGTCGTAGGAGGAAATTGTCTCCAATCAACCACCATCCACAGGGTATGGCATGGTGTTGCAAAATGGAGTGATAGCCTTCCTTCTTCAAGACCCCTTTTACCCTGTACAAGTCACCACCAAAGCACCCCCAGACCATCACATTGCCTGCACCATGCTTGACAGATGGCATCAAGCACTCCTCAAGCACCTTCATATTTTGCCTGTGTCTTGCGAATATTCTTCGTGATCCAAACCTCAAATTTAGATTTGTCTGTTCATAACATGTTTTTCCAATCTTCCTCTGTCCAGTGTCTGTTCTTTTGCCAATCTTCATGTTTCCCTTTTATTGGCCAGTCTGAGATATGGCTTTTTGTTTGAAACTCCGCCTAGAAGGCCAGCATCCCGGACACTGTTGATGTTGAGACTGGTGTTTTGTTGGGGAGTTGTTCTGTGCTGTTCTGTGAAGGGAGTGGTACACAGCATGGTGTCTAAGTTAAATGAGGCCCTCTGTGAGAGAGACGGTTAGCACCACAGACAGCTCCCCGCACCCGGAGTCTAGCTCTGACAATGTGCCACTGGTAGTAACAATGCAGCCAGTCCTGTTCCAGCCAATCTTTAGCCAACCACCTTTGGCGAGGCGGGGATTGGCTCTGTTTGTGAGTGCGCATATTGCCTGGAGGTAGCACAAGTCTGAGATAAGGAGCGAAGAAAACATTTTTCAGACAGAAGCTACAACGGCAGCTAGAGATGACAACGAAATGCTAATTCCTCCGTTGCCTATAACACAGCATACACACTGAAAAGAAAGAAAAGAAGAGCTGGATAAAAAGAGCTGCAAAGAAAGAAGATCTGGATAAAGCAAGGGCGAAAACAAGAATAAACATTAGTTCAGCAGCATTTCCAAGGTGGAAAGAACTAATGGCATTAAAGTTACTTTGTCACCACTGGCAATCATGAATCTGATAGGGTGGCTATGACATGCGGAATACCTCAGGGATCTGTTCTCGGACCGTTTCTGTTACATCTCTACATGCAACCTCTGTGTTCAAATTCTGCAGAACAAAATGTATTGAGCACATAAATGCCTGAATAAACCAAAATTGCAATTAAACCAAGATAAAACAGAGATGATTGTGTTTGGCAACAAAAATAAGAACTAGTATTAGTAAAGAGCTGGATTCTGGGGCCCTAAAAACTAGGGACCAAGTCCTTAATCTTGGTGTTCTGATAGACTCAGATCTCACGTTTACCAGTCATATCAAAGCGGTCACCAAAACAGCATTCTATCTTTCTATCTATAAATATATAGCCAAAATCTAGGGCTTGGTGTCCCAAGAGACCAAGGACCAAAAGAAGCTCATCCATGCTTTTATATCTCCAGTAGTGTTGACTACTGTAATGGGCTCTTAACTGGCCTCTCCAAAAAAATGGTAAAACAGATGCAGCTCATTCAGAATATAAACCGAGCAGGGCTCTTAGATCCATGAACTCAGGTCAGCTAGGAGAGTCCAGAGTCCAAACTAAACATGGCAAAGCTGCATTTAGCAGTTATGCTGCACACAACTGGAATAAACTACCAGAAGACATGCCCCAAACTTAACATTTTAAATTCAGGTTAAAAACACTTCTTTTCACGTGCCTACGACTGAGCGCTTATATTTAACCACACTTACATCTTACAGCTTTTATAGCTTCATCATGGAATCTACTATGGAATCTACCAGTTATGTTTTTATTTAGTTTTTATTTTTATTTCATTTTTATTTTATTTCTATTTTCTTATTCTATGTAAAGTACATTCAACTGCCTATTTGATGTTTTTATTCTAGTATTTGTTTTTATTCTTGTATTTTAATATTTTTCCTTTTCTTTGTAAAGCACATTAAATTGCTTCTATGTATGAATTGTGCTAAATAAATAAACTTGCTTGCTAAAAGGGATGGAGCTCGACTCAGATTTAGCGCTTTTTCTTCTGGACAGGTAAACTGATTTATTCACATTATTACATGAACTGTTTAGTGAACTGGATAGTCTAACTTAACCCATAAAATATACATTAATCTAAAGAAACAACTAGATATGTAATATTTCTTAACAATGTTGTTGCCATTGCATTTAGCCGATTCAATGTTGATTAATTTTCAGTTCGCTTTGTCTAACAATTGCATCAGATCGCCTGCATGCGCGTTTATGTGATTAGGAAAGAGAAACCCAGCTGTCAATCAAATTCAGGCTGGGGGGAGAGGGGAGCAGAGGGACAAATTGGGGGTGCTGTTTCTCACATTTGAATTATTTTCAGAATGTTACCTAGTCCGGATTTAAAATGATAAACTTGGATTAGCACAAACAACGCGCCATTGAAACACAGGACTGATGGTTGCTGATAATGGGCCACTGTATGCCTATGTAGATATTCCATTAAAAATCAGCAATTTACAGCTATAATAGTCATTTACAACAGTAATAATGTCTACACTGTATTTCTGATCAATTTGACATTATTTTAATGGCTTTTTTTTTTTAAACATTGACATTTCTAAGACATTTCTAACATTGACATTTTCCAAACTTTTGAACGGTAGTGTATGTGGATAGCAAAATATTTCTTAATTTCAACAGCTTTCTAGACAAAATGATTGAATTGAATGAATGAACAGCAGGGGTGCCAAGTGTATAAAGTATATGGAATGAGTAGGGCACATGGAGAGGCACAAGGAGAGAGGTAATGTGAGCTGTGTGATTAGATGCTAATAACGCTGGGGTGAAACGTTGATCGCAATAAGAGCAACACATTGAATCAAGATTGTGTGTGTGTGTGAGGGGGGAGAGAAAGGGCGCAAGCAAGGAAGGACATGCTATGGGCAATTCGAGAGTACTAGTGACACTGTTTTTAAAATCTATCTCAAACAAAATACAAATAGTTGGTAAAAATGTCAGCAGTCCTCCGTGAATGATGCACCACCCAACTGGCAGAGGTGTAAAAGTACTTGGCTTTTACTTTGTACTTCTTCCACCTCTGTTAAAAGTACTTGGATGTGTTCCAGCATTTGGACCACAGGGGTGAAAATCATTCTATGAAGTTTCTGTCTGTGGGTTTTCACTCTTCCTTTTTAGTTAATTTACTCACTTTGTCTGGTAATTTAAGTGTTAATTAGGAACTTTCCTCATCTGGTGAACACAGGCAAACACTTTTACACCTCTGCCAACTGGTACATTAAGTACCATTTTGTAAATGCCAGATCTCAGTGAAGGGATTGCATCATTCATCCAAGTTCAGTCATAATCAATCCAGCAGTGTCTGAGATATTCCACAGCAAACCTGATTACTTTTAGTTAAACAATTTACAGTTGTGCTCATAAGTTTGCATACCCTGGCAGAAATTGTGAAATTTTGGCATTGATTTTGAAAATGTGACTAATTATGCGAAAAAGCTGTCTTTTATTTAAGGATAGTGACCATATGAAGCCATTTATTATCACAGTTGTTTGGCTCCTTTTTAAATCATAATGATAACAGAAATCACCCAAATGGCCCTGATCAAAAGTTTACATACCCTTGAATGTTTGGCCTTGTTAAAGTCAGACAAGGTGACACACACAGGTGAAAATGGCAATTAAAGGTGTATTTCCCACACCTGTGGCTTTTTAAATTGCAATTAGTGTCTGTGTATAAATAGTCAATGAGTTTGTTAGCTCTCTCGTGGATGCACTGAGCAGGCTAGATACTGAGCCATGGGGAGCAGAAAAAACCTGTCAAAAGACATGCGTAACAAGGTAATGGAACTTTATATAGATGGAAAAGGATATAAAGACATCCAAAGCCTTGAAAATGCCAGTCAGTACTGTTCAATCACTTATTAAGAAGTGGAAATCTCGAGGATCTCTTGATACCAAGCCAAGTTCAGGTAGACCAAGAAAGATTTCAGCCAAAACTGCCAGAAGAATTGTTTCGGATACAACGAAAAACCCACAGGTAACCTCAGGAGAAATACAGGCTGCTCTGGAAAAGGACGGTGTGGTTGTTTGAAGGAGCACAATACGACGATACTTGAACTAAAATGAGCTGCATGGTCGAGTTGCCAGAAAGAAGCCTTTACTGCACCAATGCCACAAAAAGCCTGGTTACAATATGCCCGACAACAACTTGACATGACTCACAGCTTCTGGCACACTGTTATTCGGAGTGACGAGACCAAAATAGAGCTTTATGGTCACAACCATAAGCGCTATATGTGGAGAGGTGTCAACAAGGCCTATAGTGAACAGAATACCATCCCCACTGTGAAGCATGGTGGTGGCATTTTGGGGGGGTGTGAGCTCTAAAGGCACAGGAATCTTGTGAAAATTGATGGCAAGATGAATGCAGCATGTTATCAGAAAATACTGGCAGACAATTAGCATTCTTCTGCACGAAAACTGCGCATGGGACGCTCTTGGACTTTCCAGCACGACAATGACCCTAAGCACAAGGCCAAGTTGACCCACCAGTGGTTACAGCAGAAAAAGGTGAAGGTTCTGGAGTGGCCATCACAGTCTTCTGACCTTAATATCATCGAGCCTCTCTGGGGAGATCTCAGATGTGCGGTTCATGCAAGATGACCAAAGATTTTGCATGACCCGGAGGCATTTTGCCAAGACGAATGGCAGCTATCCCACCTGCAAGAATTCGGGGCCTCATAGACAACTATGACAAAAGACTGCACGCTGTCATTGATGCTAAAGGGGGCAATACACAGTATTAAGAACTAAGGGTATGCAGACTTTTGAACAGGGGTCAGTTAATTGTTTTCTTTGTTGCCATGTTTTGTTTTATGATTGTGCCATTCTGTTAAAAGACATGTTTTTCCTGCTCACTCATGTTTTCTTTACAAATAGTACATATATTACCAATTCTCCAAGGGTATGCAAAGTTTTGAGCACCACTGTAAATAACAGAAAATCTATCATGGAGGACCTTATTGGTCCATGAGCCACATTTTTTCCTTGGAGAAGAGAAGAGCAAGTGAAAAGGGAGCTTTACACCGAATTTTATGATTTGTTCTTCAGTTCAATGGTTGTGATCTTACAAAGTTTGAATGTTTAATTGTGTCATATTGTGTCAACATTCCTTTAAAAGGGACTACTTAATTACCACCCCAAAAAGTGTTTTCAGATAAATGCTTTTTTTTGTTAGTTTTTTTTTTTACAGAAATTGTTAAAATAATTTGGAATCCCTGTTTTTGTTTGACATTCATTAATTTGGTTTTCCTTATGTACAGTTTCAAGGTGTTGTATCAGAGAAGGGCAGCGTCAGTTAGAGAAGTAGTTGTCTGTTTTAGTAAAAGAATGGGTTCAAGGCTCTGTGTCTGCACCATCATAAAACACAAGCAGCCCACTAAAGCTAATAGACTAAATTAATGCCATACTTCAGATGAGATTTCAAACCCTTTTGTTAGTAAGTTGGCCGCTTCAAATGGTTAATTTTAATGCATTTTGTTGTGGTTGTTCTATGTGATGAAAAGCATGGTAAATTGAGTTCAGTGTGGAATGACAAAAAACTGCTCATTAAGCCCAAAAGTACTTGATTTTACGAGAGCTGAATGAAATGGTGTGCTGGAGTGGACTTGAGGTAGGGAGAGACATAGGGAAGAATGGAAAGACAAAGTGCGGGAGAGAGAGAAATATATGAAGTAAAATGAAGTCACAGTATAGAGGGAGAAAAGGGTTCAGTGTGAATGAAAGAGGGGAAGAAGGTTGAGAAGAGAGGAAGGACAGGATGTGAGGGCTCCTTGGTGATTAACAGCATCATCAATGACAACCCTCAGCCTTGGCTGAAGATAACACAAAATAGGCAGCTCTCTGTCTTCCCATTGATTAAGGCTTTTCCACCAGATAAAACGCATAGACACCAATACATAATCCAACACATATACTCAATCACACACACACAGATGGCTGCAAAGATAAAGGACTCTAGAGATCAAGGGTAGGCGGAATAGAATTAAAATGACTTGAAAACATCCCCACTTGAAATCAAACAGTGTGAAATAAAAGGGAATTGGAATGAATCCTTAGCAGAGTAAAAGCTGATCGCAGTGTTAAGCCTGGCCGCCGTTCAAGCAAAGTGACGATTTGATTTGGGCAAAATTGCTGCGCTTGGATCAGCTTAGACAGGATTCACAGGAGTTTAACACGTTTGCCCACAAATTCCAGGCAACTTGATGCTTCTACAGGCGGTGTTGCTGACTCACCTGGTAACACAGGCATACTGTAACATAACATCTACATTTAGTGGACTAGTTTCGAAAAAAAAAAAAAGGATAACACTGACAAAGTGTGCTTGTCCCAAAATGGCTAACACACTTGCCTTTTAGTGTTACCCGTCATTGAAAAACTTGTATAAACCATATTCCTGATGTGTAGAATGGGGAATCTAGTTGAGCAAATAAGTGTCAAAACATGACAAAAGTAGGCTAAACAATGGGAGATTACGTGAGCTGATTAAAAACATTAGTCTTACTGAGCTGACAGAAATGAAAACAGCATGAGAGGATAATTGGTTGAGCCTCGAGACTGTTTAAACCCTGCTTCTTCAAATGGAGCTTTAACATTAGCCTTCCTCCTCCTCATAATCATCATCCTCATTATCATTGCTGCGTCTGGGCCTGATTAAAAAAGCCAAGCATAATTCTCTCTCACTCTTCATTTATCTAACGTTGTTTTACTCACTACCTTCAGGAGTGTTTTACTACCTGAAGCAGAAAAAAAGTAGTTAGGGTGTAATCAGAGCAACAAAAAAAAAGTATGGGACTTTGGCAAAGTCTAGCAGGCCAGAGATTTAAAATAGAACCTCTTCACAGGGAGGTCAGGCGGACAGAGTGAGGCATTGGGACCGAAGGGAAAACTCGTACAGGCAAGCGTAGCACGTGTCAGTGTGGAAAATTGGTCGCGCTGAGCGACTCAAGACCATAAAACTTTTCAGTGTCTACCAATGCTGTCTGTCCCTCCAAATCGTTTGTTTTCTTCCTATAATTTTTTTCGTCCTTAGTCTTTCTGTATAATCTGTCCATGGTGCATACCCTGTCTCTGATTTCTGTTCTCACGCTGTTGTCTCTAGATCCCATAAATCGTCCATGTGTCCGCGCTGGGAAAAAAAACACTCCCAAATCCTACATATGCGATTTAGTGTATGTACACACACAGGCGCAGATCATCTGAGGGAGCAGACTTCAGCTCCGCTCTGGCCTCTTATCAGATCACGGTTGAGCGATCACCAAATGCTAACCCCCCAATAAACATAGCATCACAGCATCACAGGGTGCATGGAGAGCTCCAATCAGTGTGTGTCTGTGTGTGTGTGTGTGTGTGTGTGTGTGTGTGTGTGAGACCTCAGAGAAATTATTCCCCACCGATTAGGATCTCAGCCGGGAATAGGTCTTAATGTGCCCTTCAGGCAGTTCCAAGGGAACGTCTACAGAAACACTATCAACTTTTCTCTCCCTCAGACACACGCAAATCTGGAGCTTCAGCACTTTCCTTTTCTTTGTACTGCTATACTCTTCGCTATCTTTTGTCGTCCCCTCTCGTTTTTTCTTCTGCCGTTTCCAGAACTGTCGCCCCCCTCCAACATTGTTCGTTTTCATCTCTATCAAAGCAAACCATCTCCCTCAGTAACATACTGCCGCCCTCTCCATCCAACCCACTCTTTTCATCCTTATCTCGCCAACCCCCATGTGGAATTCCAACTTCGCTCCTCAGTTCTTCAATCTCATCTCCTCCTTCTGCCCCATCCTGTTTTCTGCCCTCCCTCTTTCCAGCCTGCTTCGTCCATGTTATTTGTCAAAGCCCTGTAGATGCCGGGAGCAATTGTTCTATTTTTTTTCCAGACAACACTCAAAGCTGTGAGCCGGGTATTCATCGTGGGGAGCTATGTGGTGTAATGTAACGCATCAGTCTGCCAAGCTATACATAACAGTTGTGACATTTTTACAACCTACAGGCTGACAGCTAGCTGGACAGCAAGCGGGAAGCCTAATAGTTACTAATGGTTGCTTAGGATCCTTCCCTAACCAAAGTGACCTTAAGTTCCTAAAGAAATCCAAATCCCACCAGTAAATAAAGGTAAAGCAAGAATACGATGGAAGTTAATTTATTATGGTAGACTACAACTAAGATCAAATCCTGATCGTAGTATCGACAATATGGTTGAGCATAGGGCGGCAACATCTATCTCAGCTATGTCACAAGTGGACCAGTGGTTGCCATATGTACGTTGCAACTCCAGTGAATCATTGGTAGGTCGAGTCCCTGCAATCTCAATCTTGGTTGTTGACCAAGGAATGCATTCTCTTAAGCACGTGTAACAGAAAAATATCCCAGCGTGAGTGAGCCACGCTATAATTGGAAAGTCTTGGCATGATATATTTGGAAGAAACATGTCTTGATGTTTGACTATCTTGCACCTTCCTGAGGTGTTGTTGTGCTAAAAGCCAAAATCACAAAATGGTATGTGAAGAAAATTAGGGTAATGTTTTTTTTTTTAATGAAAGTATTAAAATATATGCACTCAGTACTTGTGCTAAATTACAAAAATTGAAATGTTCTTGTTTTTACTGAAGGTTACTTACATGCTTCCTGTAGCTGAGCTGCTGTCAGTGGGGAGAGAACCATTGGAGCGTTCCATCTGCGCCAGCCTGGGAAACAGATTCAGAAACAGACTGGGTGAGTTGATGAACGCTAACCCAGGGGTCGACGACTACCCAAACACGGCTCGATACACAGGCAATCACGGCTAGCGCTCCGTTCTAGCTGAACGGATGCGACGTGACATAACATTGCGAGTGGACAGCTGACATCAGGCAGTGTTGGGCAGTGTTCGGCTCAACAGTCAGGGGATTGGCCGACAAAATACAGGACTCAATTATGACATGAGATTATGGTACAGTGGTTCAGAACTACATTAGTCACTGAGGCACACCCAGGCCCACACAACATGCTAATAGATTGGGCCAGCAGATCAAAAGGCTATATTTATTAAGCTGTTTGATAGACTGTGGAAAGGGGAGCCTAGTAAGCGAAGATAACACAATCCCCAGACTGGCCCAAGGCTAACTAAGGTCTAGTCCATTAATACAGAGTTTGAGTGTGTGTGTGTGTTTCAGAGGCAACTTGTGCAGGCAACATTGAAGGATTGTAGCTGCTGACCTGTGGGTTAATGGTTTATGAAAGGGAAAGATGAATCGGACCAGCAGGTCAAGTCCATGTCCGAGAAGCATATGGAATGGCTGGCCCCAACAAGACAGTTACATTGACAGGGCAGGCTAGCCATATTGTCTCCTACTAAAGGACAGACACTCTAAAACAGAGCAAATTACAATATTGAGCACCAGCATGATTACGTACAGCATGATACTGTACCGGTCCCCCTGTGGAAATTGAACCCGTAACCCTGACGTTGGTAACAGGTACGCATTACCTGGTCATCCACAAGGGAAGGGACCGTTATCACTGATGGAAGCATACAGTACCTGCTAGCGTACTGCTCTATCCGAGAATGAGTGTCATCATGAGAAAGCTGCGGTGACGGGGAAAGTCTGGAGTGAGAGAATGGGGAGGGGGTGGATACAAAAAATGAGAAACAATCACACAACTCCCCCAAAAAATAAACCAAACCAAATTAACAGCTCGAAATCAACCGCCTATAAAAAAATTAAAACAATGACAGAACAGAAGATGGTGATCTAGGTAGTCGGCCAGGAGTGTACCGCACCGCTAGCGTGAGGAGGGGATGTTAGAAGAGGATGCCGTGCTGAGGAAGAGGAGGGAGAGCTTGGTTGGTTGGTAGATCAAGGCGGACAGGCAAACATGCGGTATGGTGGCTTAGTGGGGGGAGTTTTGGATGCAGGGATGGGGGAGGTAACAGACTACCCGTTCAGGAGCATTCTGATCTGGGGGGTGTGCAGATACTCACTCGTACTGCTCCGGACACATGCTGATGAGCGTGACAGGACTGTAAGAGAAACGGGGGGGAGGAAGGGGAAAGGCACCACAGAACGTCAATATTTAGGAACACATAGTGGGAACACTGTCGAGAACCAAACAACAGGAGCAGAGGGAGGCATATTCATTCCTGCCGAGCAAAACAGTTTAGTTGTGAAAATGTTTGGCAAACGGAACAAAATGGGGGGAGGGGACTATCTGGATTTGTCCAACAGAATCGCTGTCGGTTATACATGTCTCACGACTAAAACACTTTGTTTGGCAAAATGAAGATGCCGTAGATAGTATAGTTCAAACCAGGAGCACCGGAAGAGCTATACCTGGCAAAGCCAGAAGGGGGGGCAATAACAGGGGCACGGAACACACCAGGTAGAAGCTGCCCTTAGACACAGATCTAAGACCTTTCCCGCCCAAACTCCCAACCTTCTCCAGTACAGGGAAATCACTGAACAGGCCCTTCAATCTGCGTCTAGAACCAAGATCATATTATGGGCTCCAAATACAATCTCTCTTCTCATCCTAAGGCTACAGTCCAAGGGTTTCTAATGATTCAACTATTCATTTTCAAGTGATATTGCAATTGAGTTTCCATTTGGAGAATTAGAGTTGAATATTCACTTATGAGCGAGACATTAAAGCCCTGGGCAAGTACTTACTGTAGTAGTTAAGTAGGCAATTTTTTTAAGTTTAAGTTACCACACTGATTACTAGGCCAAATTTGAAAGTAGATACCCTTGATATTTGGCAGCATTTCCACAATGATAATGGCAATCTACGCCTTTCCTGTAAGAAGTTTCAACTGCAGTCTTCAAAAACCGTTTTCTAAAAATACGCCCTGTGCAGTGCACTGAAATGATAAGCCTTCTTTGGCAAGCGGAGAAAATAACCTGAATGCAATCTAACAACAAAAGGAAAAGCTGGTCGGTAAATATAGATGTGTTAAGAACAAAAACCTTCTTGTTTTTCTTGACGACATTTGAGATGCTAGGATAATTGCTCAGGAGCACTGAGGTTAGATCGTTCCTTGTATGTTTTTGTGTTGGTTATCTGTAAAGGCAGTAACATTCAGACTCAAAGCGGCGCATTGTGGTAATGAGTCTCACAGTGTTTAAAGAAGCTTGGTGGGGGAGACATTGCAGAATTTGAAGCCAAGCCCCCCCCGTCAACCGGTCGAATTAGGAGGTTGGCTTTTTCACAGGAGAGCACCAACCCCATTGTTTCAGTTTGCTTTCTCCAAAGCAGACTCGCCGCTGTGCTGAAATGATTTTCTCTGCTTCAGTTTTCCCCCTACTTCTCCCATTGCGCTCTGACCTCTGAATGGATGGACTCTGGTGAAAAAATAAATAGATATAGAGCGCAGGCAGAACAGGCAACGAGAAGCCTGGAGAATCAGTTATACGGAGCCTAAAGACTATTTCTGTGGGACAGCGGCGAGTCAAAGGCCAGACTTATTATCGCCCACCACCCTTAGCAACCCCAGTGATCAACCACAGTCAACAGCAGTACTGATACTGTTGATAACCTGCACCTGTGGGGACAACAGCATTGAATCACATGGCAGACACAAAACAGACACGCGTTCAGCATTTTTTCGTGTTTTCCAAAGGATGCAGGGAGCACCTGTCTGTGAAGACGTCACTCGTCTCTGCTTTACCATTCTTACTCTTCGAAATGATTCGACAAACTGCATGACATGAAAATACAGTGAATATCAGGCACAGTGTGTCTCTTGACTACAAAAAAAAAAAAAGACATGTCTCTGCATGCCTCTGGGAGAGTGCGTGAGGATTAGATAGAAGGGTAGAGCACCTCAGCTGGGTCACACACTGAGAGAAGTGTCCCATGCTGGTGCCACTGGCTAAAGGTGTGGGGCATTTTCATTTGTTAAGCCTTGATGACATGATGCTGTTTATTTGGGCTGCTGAATGTGAGGCTAGGCCAATTCGGTTCCTACTGTATGAACTGTTGCCGGAGTTGCTGCAATGGAGGGCTTATAAGGCACAAGGTTGTGTTGAGTCATCAATACTGGAACAAGTCTCACAGAGAGACAGCCAGCCTCTCGCTAGACTGACAGGCAGAGATGCTGCTGGGAACCCAGGAACTCTGCCATATGTTCAAGTGGGAATTTAATTAGCCTGCCCTCACTACTGCAGCCTCCACCAGGGCTTCTTCCTTGAGTTGACAGACATCTTTGGGAGTGTTTCTCGGTGTGTGTGGTTTTGTGGGGGGTGGGTTTTTCCATCACAGGTCAATTCAAATTGAAGGCAATCAATTCAGAAAGTAAATGAAAAAGATGTGAAACAAAAAAGGACATCCATTTATTTTGTTTACTGAGATTTACTCTCAGGTCAACTGAAAGGTAGAGCTATTTCAAAAGTGTCTTTGTTTTATAATTAAAAATGCACATAACCTCAAGAATCGACTGCCTTCAATTTAAACTGAGGCCATCCCACAATGGAAACGCTGCCCCTCTGTGAGTGTGTTTGGATGCCTGTGTACCATTGTGTTGTGTTACTGGCCCAGATATAAAATGAGAGAGAGCGAGTGACAGAAAAAGCCAGAGTCAAGGTATTTCAGGACTAGTCCCCAAACTCCAACCCACACAACTGATAAACCCCCCCGACTCCCTCCTAAAGGTAAGGTGGGCCACATTCTAATCCTGAGTGGCGTGTGACACGCCGAGCTAGGAGGCGTCTTTCACATTAGCATAGGCATCGCTGTCGTGTCTGGAAACCTATTTGCAGTGTGACAAAGTGGGTGGGACGAGTCATGGTTCCAGTGGGTGGCTGTTTTTCAGGTGGGGAAAACGTGTGGGTGGAAACTGAACAAACGTGAGCAGAAGGAAAAAGACAGAAACAAAGAAAAAGAGATAATTGGTGCTCTACTTCTCCCTCCGTCCCTCTAGCACTCTTTATGTCTCTCTGTCTTTCTTCTCTCTTTTGAAGGTGGCCTGAGTCATCATGTCTACACACCGAATGGTCCGAATTGACCCGAACTCTGTTTTCTGCCTGTGTTTTATTTGTTATATGAACAGGATATACAAGATATGGACCATTCAACAAAATGCTTACTTGCTGGTTCCCTCAAAAACAACAGAATAATACACTGAGTCAGGTTAAACAAATGCATAATAAAAAAAAATATTGTAATAAGTGTGTGGGTTTTTCTGTGTGTGGGTATACAATGAAGAATTGCAGATTCAGTGTACCCGACCTTCAGCCATTTGTGGATTGCAGAGAAGTCAGACGATGGAGAAAAATGGCTAAATGAATGTCATATAATAGTCCCATTTCTCCAAGGCTCCATTTTAAAGAACCTCTCCCGATTTGCCACCATTTTCCCACCTTTGAAAATGCATTTGTCCATTTGTCCGGTAGACGGCAGCGCACAAGTCATTTCTCAGGGATACAGGGTGGTGGAGGAGAGAGGAATGAAGATGGTGGAGCAATCTATTTAAGAAGTGGCAGTGTACATCTGGACTGTGTCTCTGCGTGTGTGTGGTTGTGTGTGTGTGCGGTTGCGCGCGTTTGTGTGTGCGTGCGCCGTTGTGTGTGAATGCATGCGGATGTGCAACTCTCTTGGGGTCAGGATGTAATTCAGACAGTTCGTTTCTAATATCCGCTTGGGCAACTCAGGTAGCAGGGGAGAGAGAGACAGACGGAGAGAAACAGAGAGAAAGAGGTTGAGCAAGAGAAAGAGAGAGGGAGATCGAGAGACAGAAGCGCGCAAAAATGGAAAGATACTGAGGCAGAAAAGGAGGGTGTGATTAAGAGATACTGAGAGAGAGAGGGAGGGAGTCTATTGAGCTTTTAGGAGATAGAGACAGAGAGGGCTCGAATCAGAGAGGGGGACATAACTCACACTTCAAACGGGGGAGGGGAGGGGGGGGGACACTCGCCAACCACCACCTGCCCCTGGGCATCTGCATAATCTGTCGCTAGTGAAGCACCATTACGGAGGATTTATGTGCATCTGAGCAGGCGGCCGGTGTGATTCCAGACAGACTCGCTCCGATCAGAAAGGCTTTGCTCGACAGCTCCGCACTATGCCAGAAAGATCTACGGCGTGGAGTCTGTCTGAGGGGGATAACGCTCTCCAGACAGGTAAATAATCACACCGGCAGAGCGAATTAAAGGTCTGTCACTGGGAAACCCAGTGACCCCCCCCCCCCCATCTACTTACGTCTCCATGTTATCTCCTTCCAGAACAGTCTGGACCGGCAGGTAACCCAAGCGTGGGTGCTTGGCAAAGTACTTCTTGGAGCGGAACTTGTTTTTCAGCACCTTGGTGAAATCACGCATGTCCTCACCCGAAGTGGTCTGAAGGGGGAGAGAGAGAAAGAAAAACAGAGAGAAAGGAGAAAGATCATGAAGGGGAGGAGTGTGTCAAATGTATTCCCGTTTTCCTATCTGGCTGTGGTGTTAATGAGTTCATTAGCAGCCACGTTTTCTCAGAGTAGAGTTTTCTGCTTCGCCCAAAAATTTTTTACAGTGGTGCCCTGACCTGAGGATAAACCATTCTGCTGTGTTGGGATTCGGAGAACCACTGGAGTGATTTCACTTCTGCCAAAACACACAAGCGAGGGAATGTATGCCACAATAAGGAACACCCGTGTTTTCGAAGCTGACAGAATGAGGCCTAGACGCAGCTTCCGATGATTCTTTGCGGCTTATTAACTAATCTATAGAACTTAAGACAAGACTAGAGTCAACACCACCAGAATAGACCACCACACGGCTTTAAAATGACAGACAGATGAAGAGGAGACAGGGGGATAGAGGGACAAGGAGAGAGATGGCAAGAAAGAGAGTGGGAAAGAGAAAGCAGTAGAGTGAGGGAGAGAGACAGAGATGGACAGACAGAGCGAGAGATAAAGTGAGGTGAGACGATGGAGAGGCTGTAAGGCATGTCAGTACCACAGAAGCAATGTGTGAGTGCGAGTAGAACTGGAGTGTGTTGCTGGGGTTAGGCTAGAGAGTTGGGGAAGTCTATAAAAACACAATAGAGCGACTTGTCAAATCAATGGGACCAAACAACTACTTTGGAGGAACCGAGATGCCAACCACAGCACACAATTTCCTCTGCCCTGGTTTCGCCGCAGCAATATCAATAATGTACACTAGCAAAGAGGGATCCATCAAATGAAAATGTAATAACCATGAAATGAAAAAGCAATATTGCGCTCATACTGTACAATAAACAGGGGAACTAATATGAGGGGGAAAAAAGGCAATGTTTCTGAAATGACTCTAAAGGGACCTGAGGCGGCCATTTTACGCAAGTATCATATTGATCTTTAGGGCCGAAATCATCTTCGAAGCATCTGCTGTGTTTCAGTATCAATAAGTGCTAGATCTGTTTTTGGAGACATAACAGTCAAATTTGTGTTTTGTTTCTGTGCGGAAGATGGGGTGCTATAAAATTGCTGCTTTGAGTTGAAAGGAGCTATTCCCTGAGGAAAAATGTTAGATTTCTTAAAATAAAGAATTACTGGCATTAAGTATAGTCCTAAAGTGGAAAATTAGAATAATATTGGCTAAAATCTGACTTGAGTATTGTTTTTGTTGCTCAGTGACAAGAGGCGGATAGTACAGCCTAGAAAAAGAGTTCCCCATGGTTGGAGGTCTCTATCCATATCCCGGCTATCATATTAGCAGATTGAAACCAAAATGAAAGCCCCTAAAAAAAGAAGAATGAAACAAATGTTCCCGGACCTGGTGAAGTGTGACTTTCAGCAACATTCCAACTCGATGTGAGAGCTTTACTACTAATAAAAAAAAATAAGAACCCTGTTCAATTTCTGCAGATCCCCCCTCCACCCCCCCTTCACCCCAGAAACTATCAATCATGGTAGGGAGACAAAAAACACGCCTTTCCCACAGATTATAAACAGCTCCGAGAACAGAAGTATTTTACTGTTCGTTCGGTTGTATCCAATTTACTCTCTGGGCTCCAGAAGAAGTTGGTGTAGACCGTAGGGCAACTTTCAGAACTCAGTGAATTGGATAAGGCGGGCACAGCATCACCAGTGCGATGCTCGTGTGTGTGTGTGTTCTGTCCTCACCGGCGTACAGTATTCCACCATGGGGTAGTTGAGCTTGTGTCCCTTGGCGGTCCGTCCAGAGAAGAAGCAGCTCTGACAGACGTCGTAGTTGAAGTGTTTCAGACTGCGATACCTAGGGAGGGAAAGCCAGAATGAGGGACCGGGGAGAAGGGTGGAAGAACGCATGCTGCAATCACCTCAGATAGATACCTCTGCTTCCCTGTTTATCGCTCCTTTGTGTTGTTGAGATGCACATTACCACAGCTGAGTATTATGTCACAGCTGAGTATAAAGACTGTGTCTAATCATTGTCCACGTCATCACATTCCCATGATATCTGTCTGAACCTCTTGTTCTCCCAAACAACTAATACCCGGAGGCCACTAGACAGTACATATATTGGTGAAGGACAACCACACTGTCTCCCTTTATCGGATCATTTAGCTCTTGATTGCAAAATTCCCTAAACTGGTGAACACAGCCGAACACTTTTACAGGTGTACTTTTTACAGTGCGTGTCTGATTGCGCTTAACATGAAGTACGTGTATCACTGGGAACATAAAGTACATCAGAGATGGGAAGAACTCGCAATACAAGAAAGTCAGTCTCAGCGCGACAAAGGTGGCAAGGCTAGTCACATTGTTGTCGGTGCACTGGCTGCCCTTTCTCAAGGCAACAGGTCAAACCTCTCTCTCTCCCTCCTCCCCCTCTCTCCTCCCTCTCTCTCTCTCCTCCCTCTCCTCTACAACAGCCCTTTCTCAAGGCAACAGGTCAAACCTCTCTATCCCTCCTCCCTCCCTCTCTCTCTCTCCCTCCTCCCTCTCTCTCTCTCTCTCCCTCTCTCTCTCTCTCCCTCCTCCCTTTCTCTCTCTCCCTCCCTCCCTCTCTCCCCCTCCTCTACAACAGCCAAGGTGATCTGGGCCATGCCACAGCGATACATCAGACGGTAGAACCAAATCCGCCCCCGTGTCGCACGGCCCATTACACAGATACACGCTGCCGGTTGCTGCCCAGCCATCCTTCATGAGACTTGCCCCTGACTGCCACTACTTAACCACTCTATGGTATTGATATTTCCATGCTGTGATTTCCTGTTGTCTGGACAAGCAGTTTGGCTTTAAAACAAGCTGTTGGTCATTGGGAGCGTCGCGTAACAACAACCTATGTAAACCCCCCCCCCCTTACTGCCTCTCCCTCATCATCCTCTCTTCCTAGCGCTTCCATCTTTCTCCCTCTCTCCCTTCTTCCTTCTCTTAAGTTTGAAACATTCCCTCGCTCCATCTGGACCGTGGGTAGCCAGCGGAGCTCTATGGTTGTGCTGGGTTCTGTCAAACGACGCCTGGTATTTCTCATTGATGTTCTCTAGTTTGTTACTCTTAAAACAACGTAACGTGAAAGTGAATTGAAAATAAAAAATATATTTTGATGTGAGAGTTAATCCAGTGATCTTTCTCAACAAGATGGTAATAGACCCATACATGTAATAAAAAAATAAAATAACACAAATATTTAAGTATTAGATTAGATTCAACTATTGTCATTGAACAGTACAGTACAATGAAATGCAGTTAGCATCTAACCAGAAGCGCAAATAGAATAGGGCAGAAAATGTACAAGTATAATGTATGTTACAAGAGGAATGTATAGATGTGCAATGGAGGTATGTATGGCAACACCACTGCAATTTCCACAACTTTGAATATCTCTGATTTAGTGAGTCTCAGTTAATGTAAAGTGTATGAAAATTTCATGGGAATAACAGAAAGGCTTTGTAATAGTGTTTCTTTAATCGCTTATGCCAGGAGTATTCAACTCTTACCCTACAAGGGCTGTAGCCCTCTAGTTTTCTGTTCTACCGCCTCATTAAATACTCCCGTGCCTAATGAGGGAGGAGAGGTAAACATTACGGCAGACTCCGTTTGGGCAGGGCATGGTGTTATGACGCAGAGAATGATGTCACATCCTTTCTGTGAGGGTATTATATTATGTAATTGTGTTTAGCCTTTAAACCGTTGCACGTCTTCACTCATCACAGAGAAGTGTTT
The DNA here is from genome assembly GCA_016801175.1 of Esox masquinongy. NCBI lineage: Eukaryota > Metazoa > Chordata > Actinopteri > Esociformes > Esocidae > Esox > Esox masquinongy. Next base: position 31,798 of record JACXGI010000115.1, read on the forward strand.
GGATTCTACTGAACATTAGAGCCGCAGGCGGTGTCATTTTTAATTTAATGCACATATGGCACTGAGACAGCAGGGAAAAGTAGAGATGGGTATTGAACCCTGGACTCCTGCGGCATGGAGCCGGGAGTGTTACCACTGGAACACGGCTCTGCACGGTAGTGTTTCTGAAAGAGATACCCTTTTAATTGTGTTTTGAGACCCTCAGTATGCCACTGCATCTGTGTGTGTGTTTTGCCTGGCTGCCTGATGCTGGATGGTATTTTATCTGGACTGTATCATCTGCTGACATTTAGCCTCCGGAGAAGACCTGCCCTTTCTGCTTTACTCAGGGAAGAAAAACAGCTACCCAAGAATCCACTGTGTGTGTTGTGGGTGAGTGTGTCTGTGGTGGGGGCTGTATGCAATTGCATTACAACTTTTCTTGGTCTGTTTCTGTGTGTGCTGAGGAGCTCACGGCGAGTGCATGATCGCTGTGTGAATGCACTGCATATGTGCGCCTGTTACCTGAACCCTACGATGGGGCACTCTTTACAGATGTTGCACTTGGCCTGGTGCTTGGCGGTCTCAGCCGCCGCTACTCTGTGGAGCACGGGAAGCCACACCATGGACTGGGGCTCCAGCCTCATCCAATCGACAAATTGCCTGGGCTCCAGCTCCACCTTATTGGTCACCTGGACAGGAAGAAGAAATGGGGCCGTCAAATTGAAGTCAACTCATAAACTGGGCTGCGTCTAAAATTGTGTTCTAATCCCCACTGCTTTCCACTGGGGCCCATAGGAAATGTAGTGCACTATCCCGGAGTGGTGGTGTCATTTTGGACACTCACACAGACTTCAATCTCGGGCATTGCCAGAGGCTCAATCGTTCTAGACGAAAATCCCTAGAGTGAATCCCTTTGCACCTTGAGACGGCTTCTGTCCGAAAATACACAGCCAACACACCTGACCTTTTGGTTGTCACGGCTACCCACAAAGGTCAGCAAGTAAACATTCTGAAAGGAAACTGAGGCGGTTCGAGGAAGACACTTTGCATGGGCTGCAACATGTTCTGGCATGTGTGAACACACACACACACACACACACACACACAAACATCAACATGGTTTCAAGTCAATGAGGGGAACATTTAAAACCTTTTCCCGCATGTCTGTGCGCCAATCTCCATTCTTTGGCGGTGACCTCTAGCCAAATGCATCCATTATGACTGAACCTCAGAATGATGTGTAATGTAGCCTTGAGATCCCAAATGCAGACGGATTCAGAAGCGGGGAAGCAGCTCTGGAGTGTCAAGCCAGGCACACGACCGATCCCTCCCTAAATCTCCCTCGTTACGTCCTCTCTCCCTGTCCTCAGAGTTACGGCACTCACAGATCAATTACCACGCGGAGGGAGGAGCGGCGAGGAGAAGGGAGGGTGATGCCCGTAAAGCACGCCGTATTTATGGGCCCCACCTCATTCATTATTGCCCTGTTAACCCAGATGGACAGGGCGGCTGGCCCGGGGCCTCTCCTGCACTGAAGACAACAGGGAGCTAGGGAGGGAGCTAGGGAGGAAGGGAGTCTTCTGGGCAGAGAAGCCAAAGTCGTCAGTCATTCTTTCCATCAAATCAAATGCGTCACAGGCCCGTCGAGTGGCACAGTTGACATATGTCACTGACTCAGCCCATTTCCGCTTCTAACCACACTGCTCACTCAAGCCAAGTATTCACGAGCACGTGTAAATCCATGCACTGTAGGTGAGCACATTTCCCAGTCAACAAACGAGATTGATCTCGCTGTCACCCAAACCACCGCAAGGAGTAGCTACAGCAACGGGACAAGATGGCCCTGTCCATATGGGGGCCCAGTACGGGCCTCTCCCTCCTCATCGCCATCCCTCAATCCTTCCTCCGTGGGGTTTATTGATCTGTAAGGGCTGCCTAGGCACGTTGTGCTGTAGCGACTCCTTGTGGGGGGTCGGGCAGTGGTATAAGAAACAAAATGCCTTGGCTAGATGTGCACTGAAAGACACGTCCAGAGGTTAAACTCTCCCGAACTTGTGGATTTGTTGTGACAAGGCATGGCCGTGACAGCAAACAGGACATCATGAAAAATTGGGAGGTGAGAAACATATAAATTGGGAGGCAGAATGGAAGAATGGAATTAGGAGTAGGTGTAGATTAGAGAGTGAGAGCAGGAGGCAAGAGGAGAATGGAGAGAAAAAAAATCTCCCCATTTGAAACAGCTCTGCAAGACTTTGCTAATGTCAGCCACACTCCATCACCTCACTATTTTGGAAGCCAGAGCGGTGAAATCTAGGAATGCTTCTTAATTGAATGCCACTTCGGACATGAGTCAGGGAGACAAGAAAAAAATCAAGGGATGAAAATGTCAATATAGTGTAATTGGTGGCCAGGCACAAACTCAGGGGGAGTTTTGGTTGGCCGCATTTGAACATACCAGCCAGCCAACAATGTCAACATTCACAGTTGGCCATAATGGCCACAGTAAAAATGTTATTTCACTGAACTTTAGTGGGACTTTGTGATGTGTTTGTGATGTGCAAGCCTGAAAGTTTGTGGATGAACATACATGCTGGAAGCAGCTCCGGACGCTGGGCTCAATATTACTCCCTCCAAAGGCGGCAACCTCTCCAAGTTGTCTTGGTATCTGGATGGCATCGTGGAGCAGCAGACCCAGCTGTCTCTGGTCACACGTATCCCCCGACGACGCCACCTGGCTGAACAGGTCTGGGGGGAGAGAAAGGGGTGGGGGGTTAGCATCTTCTTCCTCCACTGTCACTGTTGATCAGTACGAGTGTGCTCAGTGTGTATGATGTGTGTACGCACTTCGTGTGTGTGTGTGTCTGTGTGTATTAATAGCCTTGTGTGTGCATTCATCTCAGAGCTCAGGTACAGCACTGGAGTCTTGGTGAGCTAAGCAACACCTTCTGAACACACAGTATTTCTCTTTTGCTCTACATTCATCTGTCTCCTCCTTTTTCTCCATCCGTCCGACTAATCTCTAATCACAGAAGAGCAATCAATTACCCAACAACCTGCTCTGAGTGTCTGACAAAAATGGTTTTGTTTAGGTTGTAAAACCAATTTTGTAAATTGGCGCAGTTGACACAAAATTAAAATGGTAAAATGTCAAATCCAGCCCAAAATGACAGGTTTTAAAAATTGTTATTTGCTCAACTCCCAGACTGCATTTTTAAAATAAAATTTCCACTACAAGGCTGAAATAAATGTATAGGACTGATATTGACTATATATAGTTTCCATTTCAAATTTCGATGGAACATTTTCCTAACCTTTAGTACCAAATGGAAACTCCGAACAATTGGTAAAAGCTACCCTCACAATCAATTTTCTACTTTTGACCAATAGTACAAATTTGTATCTTAGAGAACTGTTTATTCAACTTCTGCAGAAAATATGGTTATGTTAATTCCCCATCATATTGTTTTAAGGTGAAAAAACTGTAATGAATCCCCCCCTTTCAATTTTACTTAAAAACTTAAAGCTTCAAAAATAACAGTTTATATTGTACACAGGTATGACTCACAGACCACAATATATGTCAAAATTCAACTCAAAGAAAACAAAAAAGCATTTGACAACTACTTTAAACTCATCATCTATGCAGTAAACTATGCTCGCATTTACCATTATGTCTAACTAAGTCAAAATGTAATGGCTTCATTTCTGTTACTGGAAACTGTCTTTAACAATATTACAAAGCAGTCTGGTCCAAATTGGATATGGGGTCCTATACATACCGTATTTAAATGTATCCAATCAATTCAAATGGCCAATTTAGCTGCAGTCAATTAGATTAATTTCTCTAAAAAAAGAGAAATTAATCTCCTGAAACAAAATAATGTTTCAGGAATGCTTATCTATATTGCGAACTACAGAACCGATTCACAAACTATGTGAGAGGGTGGGTGTCGATCTTTTGTACTTTTTAAGGTAGAATGATTTGAGGGACAGGTGAGGTGTGAAGGAGCAAGATGTGAGTGAAAGATGGAGTAAGAAAAAGTGGTGAAAGGCGATAGAGTGGAGAGGGGGCAATACAAGGACGTAGAGGTGTGTCTCTCCCAGCTATCTGTTCTGCCGGGTGAGGTCTTTGATCTGTGAGAGCCTGCCTTGATGTCAGCTCTCCTTATGGTGAGTATTCATGATGTTTCTACCGTACGGTGCACATGTTTGGGTGCACAAACATGCCTTGATGTCAGCTTGCATTAAGTAACTATGGGTGTTCTTTGATACTGTGTGGCTTTGTTTGTGTGTGAATCTGTGTGTGCATTTTGGGCTGTGCTGACCGCTTTGTCCACTATTCCATATATCGGAATGCTATCATTGTTAAGGTAATTCTCATCTCTACTATGAAGGCAACGTTACAGGTTCTAACGACAAAGTATGTTCTGGCACTCTGATGCATTGCAAAGCATGATCCATATTTCACACGCTGAGCTAAATGTAATGGACTTTGTTGCATATGTTAGACCATTAGGCAAATAAAAATAATGAGTGTAGGTGCCCTTCAGATTGCAGGCCTATATAAGACAAAAGCGAAGAGGCTAGCTAGGTACTGGTCCATGTCAGCAGTGATGCTGTAAGGTAAGACACTGCTATTTCTATTCTTTAGTGTTGATGCCTACATCCAGTATGTCCACAATATCTTTAGAATGTTTAAATCTTATTTGAAGGTAAATTTGATTTGCGGATTCAAATGAGGAATTTCAAATGTATAACCCGCTTTGGAGTTTCCTTCAGTGGCAGTTATTCGATAGTGGCCACAAAAATGCATGAGCCTCAAACTTGCATAATATCACTACTCAGCCACAAATGCCCTGCCACACAATCATAACTGATATACGCACAGGGTATCAAATTGCTATGCAAATAGGTTGACTTCTGTGCCAGTGGATTGTGCGGCCTGTGATTTAGTGTGTAGCCGTGGATGGGTGCCTGGGCCTGACAATCAATGTGACTCTAAACAAGAGGGACTCGCCCAAGCATACTTGATCTCCTTTTGAGACTAATAGAAATTGCCAGTGGAACGAATAGGCTCATGGACAGACTCCACGCCACAGGGAAGGCGAGAGCAAGGAAAGAGAGTGAGAAGAGATAGAAAAAGACTACGGGGTGAAAGAGAAAATCAGAGGACAGCACTAGCCACTGTCCCTTATACCGCGGCGATGAAGATAACGAGAAAAAGTAAAAAAAAATAAAAACTAAATACACAACAAGTGTTAGGTTTCGTCTAATGAATGGGTCAATCGAAGGTGTCCTCTGCCATGGGTTCAGGCGGTCGGGACCCTGTGTAACTGAGATGGGGTTACAGCCTGGTGCTGGGTGTTATGGTATATGCTGGCATGGTGAACACTACAAAGTTAACCTACTGTAGGGACTGTTCTTGAATGACCTCAGTAGGGGTCTGTGTGTGTTAGTGTGGATGCGTGCCAAGTGAGTGTGATTTCAGTCAGTCTGTGTATGATGATGGTGTTTGACATGTTTCAAGTTTGAAAGTTAGTTACATTTGTATTTTTCCTCCAAGTGGCCTTTCGAGAGCGACAGCACCCCTATCTTCATGGACAGGACACGGATCTTCCCGCTGCGTCCCCTACAAACCGAGGAAAGACATGCACGTGTGAAATCAAGGCAAGCAGTGTGTGTCGGTATGTTTCATATGATTTTAGCGTGTCGTTGCGGCGTACGTGTCGAAGACGTTGAGCAGCCAGTTGAGACACATGTCGACACACAGCGGGACATTGACCAGGTCTTTGTGCTGCTGCTCCAGCCCGTCATAGATGGATGTCAGGCAGTTGATCACGTCCGGCACCGTCAGCAGCTGGGCATTCTGGGTAAGCTTGTGCTGTTCGAAAGTGCTCTGGGCCACATTCAGATCCAGTAGGTCCACTGGAGGGAAGGAAGTAGAGAGGGTTTTTGTTTTTACACAACTGCTAAAAATTTGCATTATATACAGGGAAGGGGAAGAGGAAACTGGCCCATTGAATGACATATGTCTGTAATGATATCAACAAGGCTACAGACAGGATGTGAGGTGGCTGTTAACACCGAGCAGGTAGATCCTAAGGCTCAGTGTTAACCTAATTAGTTGTTCCAGGGACATCCTGCTGCGAGAGGTTTAAACATGCAAACAAAAGTCTCACAACGGGGGTCATAGAGGAAAAACAAAACACCTGCTAATGGGAAGGTCTTTGAGGGAAAACTGTTCGCTCTCTCCCCTCCTCCCTCGCCTTCAGTTTTATAGTGCAAGTCAGAGGAATACTTAAGAAATAAATACCCTTTGAGTGTAAACTTCAGTTTAAAGTGAGGGGTTCAAATAAACACCTCTGGTCCGAATGAGTCAGACGCACCGGGAGCACTTCTCAATAAGTATTAGCATACACTATGACACTATCAACAAAAACACTTGAACGATCCAAAGTAATTTACACCCTTGTCTACGCTTACATGTGGTCCGCCTGTCAGCTCCTCTCGAAACGACAAACACCTGTCGCCCCTAGTTGAACCGAAAACAGAGAAGAACGAAAGTCAAGCTGCTGAGTTTGGCACCTCGGTTGGAGTTGACAACATCAGCAACCTGTGCAATGACGCACGAGTGTCTGGCCCGGTCCCAGTAGCTCTCGGCGGTCGCCAGGGGAATAACCGACATGGCGAGAGCTGTGGCCAGCTGATTCTCCTAGAAGACAATTTGTTCCCTTTCTTCCCCGGGTTAAAACCCAGCGGCGCAGGCAGATTCGCGGCTTGACTAAATTACGTACACGGGAGCACGAGTGCCGGTGCGCATGCGCGCCTGTGAGATCGGGTGGACTTGTATTCCTTACACGTTTCAAAATGAGCAGGTGGGGTGGACTAGTATTCATGGCCAGCTTGGAGCTAGAATGCTTGGCAGTGGATCAAGAATCTACTGCCTGGCACCTGGATGCTGGTGTGAAGGAGGTGAGGAGAGGGAAAAATACTGACAGCACTGGAATCTCCTATTGTTAAGTCATTCTTGTACATCACTCTTTTCCCTGTTCTAGCGCTGACTTTTGTTGATGGCTATTTTATTAAATAATATGTACTTACTATTACTGGGTTTCGTAGTGGTCATACCTAGCTATTGATATTAGAAATGGATATTGATTGCGGCCTGCTAAATGACTAAAATTAAGATGTTAAATGTGTGTGCATTCCTTGCTTGCAGGCTAAAGGGACACTTACAGCACAGCGCTTTCTGTAGCCTGCGGATCTTCATGGCGGTTCTGTACGCGGAGAATCTCACGTTGTTCAGGTCGGCTAAAACAGAGGGAGAGAGAGACAGAGAGAGAAACAGAGGGAGGAACTTAATAAAACAAAACGGATGATAGCCGCCCGACTCATGGGCCGACAGTAACTGGAAATGGCGGGGAGATAATGATGTCAAAAACCTGTTGAAAGGCTGGAAACCTGTTGAAAAGGAAACGCTGTAATGTCTATGCATTCACGTGGTGAGGGCTGGAAATGTCTGGTAATTGGGTTAGTCCTCCTCTCAAAGGAATTTAGTCCTATTTGTTGAGCGTCGGCCTTCAGGAAACGTCCCCAGAGTGTCGCAGCTTATTACTGATCCATCTGCTCATTAAAGAACAGTCCCACTCACCACCGCAATGGGATGAATACAGAAATACAGTGGTTACAGCTGTATAAGTAGAAGGGTGTGTGGGTGTTTGAGGGGATTTTTTTTGTTTTAAGTGAGTGTAAGAATGCACGACAGCTTTACAGCTATTGCATTATGTCAAATTAGAACAGAGAAAAAGTTAGTTTTGTGATTATATCACTCTAGTCAGTGTGTACAGTATATGCCGGTAATCCTGGTTTTATCATGTGGGGACCAGAAGTTCCATTGAAGATAGTAAAACCTGACAGTTGGTCATTTTTTTTAGCTAGTCCCCACAAGGAAAACGTTTTTTGTTGGCTTAAGGTTTAGGATTAAATTAAAACATACAATTGGGGTTAGTTTTAGGTTTTAGCATTAGGTTTAGATTAAATTGAGGCCTAAAGGTTTGGTTACTGAGGTTAAGGTTAGGGTAAGGATTACAGAATCATGGCCCACCAAGGTTAGAAAAATGTGTGTGTGATCAAGGTCTGTGTACATGTCCCCATAATGGTAAAACTTGAAAAATGAATTCCCACAAGATGATGTGGCAGCTCTTCACTATGATAAATATGATTTCTGGCTTATGAGCTGGGGAAAATGAATGGTTTTACAATTGGGGTTGCTTTCAGATTTCAGTTTGGGGTTAATAAAACAAGTGTGTCCCTTACCAAGTGACTGGTATAGCTCTGTCATCTTTGGATGGTCCCAGCAGGTGGTCTGTGTCTGGTGGCTAAAAGACAAGATATTGATAAGGCCTTTGTCACACACAGATACCGTCAGCGGCCCTCCATTCAGTCTACTCAGTCATCTCCAACTATTTTCTTAATGAACCAAACTTAAACAAATGCATAAAATTCTAAAACAGGTTTTAATGTGATTACAAAGCCTCTTCAAAGTGAAGCACAAGGGCACCCAGCAACACGTCTCTCATCTCCACCTGCCTCTGAAAGCCATGTGTAGCCCCCACTGAGAACCCCTGGGGTTACCAGAGGGACGCGTTGTCTCCATCCTGTTTATGTTTCAGCTTTTGAGAAACGCCTCCAGGTGTGGAGTGTACAGAGAAAACTGCCCTAAAATCTACAAAGAACCATATTTGAAATACATTTGTGAAAAAGATACAACTATTTCTAATCTGATAAGGCATAAGGCACTGTGAGTTTAGTTCTTCCCTAAACAATGTTAATAAGCCAGCATGGGGTTTGTGTCTACCTGTCTTCTGCACCGGCTCATCTAATAAGGGTGCTGATTTATAGTGAGTGATTCTTTACTTGGGCTGAATATACGTGCCTGTACGGCACTAGTATCAAGGAACAGTGTGGTTTGAAAACGAGGCATCTTCTGTTGTGAACGGCAGTGTCTCTGTGATAAAGCTGACTGTCTCCACAAAGAGAGACAGTGAGAAAGAGCATGTGAGATATTGAGGGATAGGAAGAAATGGAGATGAAAAGAAAAAGACTCAAGACAGTGAGAAATGAAGAGAGATATAAAGAGAGATAGAGAGATGAGACAGACATTTTATCACAATAAGAAATCCACACCAACCCACCTACCCCCCAGCATACACACACCAACACCCGATATAAATCTCATGGTGTTGTACTACAACCCATACACAATCACATTTGACTGTAGACTGACATTACAACAGAACCACACACACCCACCCACCCATCTCACTGTATACAATCCCGTATTACAGTACACCAGAACCTTGACGCAATCACATTTCACTGCATACAAACCTGTGTTACTGAACACATTTATAGTTTGCGTACATACATATACAGACATATACCACAGCCTAAACACCCTCCAGCACCAATTTTCAAACTAACCACCCAAAGAGCCCCCCCCACCCAAGTTCCCAAACCTACTGAAACAATGCCACACATTTAATCAAATTGTAATACTCAAATTTCACCATGAGGCATGTAGATAGGGATGACGAGAGAAAGACTGAGATTCAGAGATTGATGCAAAGATAGAGAGGTTGACAGAAGTTATCTAGTGAGGTGAAGGGCTGACAATAGTAAACAGGGCAGATGGACTACAGAAGCCATCAGCAGGTCCTTGATTCATGATGCTCCAAAATGGCTTACTATTCCACACCTTTCTCAACATGCGCATGCACGCGCTCATCTCGCATGGCAAATATCTCTGGAGCGCAGCTTGGAGAATTGCTTTTAGCTGCCAGAAATGGATTCACATCTCTTGTTAGAACAGTTTGAGGGTTTTTTATTGTGTAAGCGTGCGCCCATCCCCCCGGGCACATGCGCACTTAGCCTAAGCAAGCATGTACGTCGGGAGGATTACTTGGGAATTATCGGCAGTGACAAAACTTCTGCCAACAGCAGTCGGTGGAAACACAATGACGGTTGCCATTCCGCTGAGAGTGTAGGAGGTGCATCAAAGAGAAGCCTGCCTTAGCAAAAAAAAAATAAAGAAAAAAGAGAACACTATTTGTGAGGCTATAGCAGGCTTTGAATGTGATCTGGCAACCTGCCGGAGTGTTTCCTCTACAGAGTGTGTTCAGACCAAAGCAAGCAGAATGACAAACCTAACAACAAAGGCCACTGGCTCAATCAGCACATGGATTGCCTCTACATCGATCTGGATCGACAGCTTAGGCCTGTCATCACGAAGACAACCGATACACGGTCCCTCCAGGATTCACAAATGGCAGATTCCTTTCAGCAAAATCAACAATTCCCAGGGTATCATGCCAGGGCTTGAAAAATATGATTGATTCAAGCCACAAAAAAAAATGAGCACTTTTGTGATACATTTGTAAAAATCTTTGCGCATGGCAATTCAAAATCAAATGATATTTGCAGGACAATAAAGCACTACAGCCTGCAGATATCCCCCCCAAAAGCTTGCAGAATCCTCGAGGGACTGGGTTGAGGGACTTTCCTCAACCTTCCTCACACAAAGATAAAATACTAGGTTTTGATATTTGTCCAGTCCCTCAAAAACATTGGTGTGAAGTGGAAGCATGTCGTTTGCATATCAACTCATGAGGCAAACTTGTGTTAAGTAGGGCCAGGGATCTAGCTTCTCCGTAGGTCACCAGTCTCATTTATCCTTAGAAGGTTCCCGAAAGGTAGAGAAACAGTAGAGAAAAAAAAACACACCCGCAGATCAAAGGGTGTCTTCCTCAACAAGCAGTGGCAGTTCTGAAGCTACTGTTGGAGAGGACCCAAGGCGCTTAGTAGTGCTCTATAGAATTTGCCATTCATTCTCTAAACTGGTTAGAGATTTTTCCATGTTGGCAGAAATGGTTTAGAGTTAATCAATTTTTACTTTGAATTGGTATATAATTGTTATGGAATATTTACTGGCAACATGGAGGATAAAAAAAAAAAAACTTGGGTAAAGAGCTCAGACAGAATCTCTGGAAGCAGCCCCACTGAGTGAGTAATGTGAGGTAAGGTGAGTAAGAGAGGTGAGGTGAGTAAGGTAAAGTGAGACGAAGTAGTAAGATGAGTAATGTAAAGTGAGGCAAGTTAGAGAGGTGACATGAGTATGACAAAGTGAAGTCACTTACAGAGGTGAGGTGAGTAAGGTAAAGTGAGTTGAGTTAGAGAGGTGACTTGAATATGGTGAGGTGAGTTAGAGAGGTGAGGTGAGTTAGGTAAAGTGAGATGAAGTAGCAAGATTAGTAAGGGAAAGCAAGGCAAGTTAGAGAGGTGATATGAGTACAACAAAGTGAGGTCACTGAGACTTGAATATGGTAAAGCGAGGTGAGTTAGAGAAGTGAGGTGAGTTAGAGAGGTGATATGAGTATGGTGAAGTGAGGTAAGTTAGAGAAGTGAGGTGAGTTAGAGAGGTAAAGTGATTACAGTAAAGTAAGGTGAGCTGAGTAAGTTAAAGTGAAGTCAGTTAGTGAGATGGGGTAGTAAGGTAAAGTTAGGTGAGGTGAGTTAGTGAGATAAGTGAGTAGGATGACAAGTTAATGAGATGAGTGAGGTGAGGTTAGAGAGTGATTAAGTGGGTGGAGTGAGTTAGGTGAGGTAAGGTAAGGTAAGTGAGCTGAGGTGAGTAAGTTGATGTAAGGGAGGTGAGTGATGTAGAGAACACAGTGAGCTTGGAGAATAATCCAGTTTGGGGATAGCTTGAAGCAGTAATGGATATTTCCAATGTAATCATAATCAAATGACTACTGTGACTGAAACGGGACTGTGGGATGGATTACTGCATAACACCCGGGAAACTCAGATTTTTATATAAGGTACCAGTAAGCAACTGGAAAGTGCTGTTTACGGGAGTGTGGCCAAGCCAAGCTGGAGTACAGTAGTGTGAATAGCATTAAAGAAGCCAGTGCTACTTTGCTTCTCCCTGGCTCCAGGTTGCCTCGGATACAGGCAGCCTAATTACATTGTTCAGAATATATCTGCATAATGGCATCTTAGACTGGCATTTCCTGTTGGGTAAGGCTACTTCCAAATCCCAGACCAGTGCAGAAGATTAGAGGAAGATAAAAGACAAATCTTTTTTTCACAGATCTAGCTTATCCCAGCAGGCCAGTGGAGACCACAAGCTTACCACCACCGTATAGCTAATAAGTCTCCGTAGTGCTGATGCGTCTGTTTTCATAATAATAATATGACAGATATAATAGGATGCAATATTTGTGGGTAAAAATGCCCAAGAAGCAAACGTCCAGGTCTGCCAAGCCAAACATACTTGGAATTAATTGGAAGCAACGGTGTAGGCAGTAAGCCTCAGTTTACGTAAAGCTAGGGGAAACCCTGAGCTGTGCTAGGGTTAGTGATGCTCCACTGACTCACCGAGACAGACTTCAGAGTCAGAGTTACAGAATCATAAACATGCGAGTCACAGCAGGGAGAGAAGCATCTTTCTTTCATGAGGGGGACTTTGTCTCTGTCACGCAAGAATGAATAATCATGACAGAATACTCATGAACAGATGACTGATTACATCTGAAAGTATTAGGGAAACATTTGCGATGCGGGGAGACTTCTCCTGCCTCTTCAGTGACAGTCCTTCTGTCAGATTTATCTTCACCTAGAAGTGACATGTGATAAGTGCCTGCATTCTCTACTTGTCATATTCCAAAAACACATTTTTCCTCTCTTCTCCTCCCCTCAAAATCTTGTTATAATTTTTCTCCACTGCTTAAAAAACATTTCAACACTTTGAATTGCCGAAACTAAAGTAAAATAATTGTATGTGTCAATGGGAATGACATAACAAAGGCGTCCTGATGGACGGGAGCAAGCAGGAGTCAGCTGACCTGTATAGTCCTACAGTGGCGTCATGTAGCCACAGGAAGCTCCCATTGGCATTTCAGTTGGCAGAAGAGAGCAGTGGTCTATTATTTCTCCCTGACACCCTGAACGTCTAAAACGCCAGAGGTCAGTCCGGGAAGTCACTGAGCGGTGGTTGGTTAGGCTTCTACGTGAAAGTGTATGGAGTGGCCAGTATCCTGACGGGGACGGGGACGAGGGGGGGGTTATGTTTTAATCAGCGGCCTCTGTGCAGTAGAGCGTACAAGAAGTGGGATAAGAGAGAGGTGGGGGGTTGAACGTGTCAGAGTCTGATGTTGCAGGCACAGTGTAATGTCATTGCACTTTCCTAAATGACCTACTATCAGCCCTGAGAAGGCCTTGGCAGAGTTATTTGAATTCACTCAGTGGGGTCAGGGAGGGCAGGCGGAGAGATCTGGGAGACGTTTAATCACAACAGTGGCTCAGTAGCGCAGTTCCCTGTGGTGGCGTCCATTTGAATGAGATGAAAGCCACACAGTGTTTGGAATTTAGGTGAGGCTTTCAATAAGGCTGTTTTCCCTTTCTCCGCCGTTTTGGACGAATGTCGAGCAGGGCTCAGCAAAACATGGGGCTGAGGCAGTGAGGGGACACATGGCAGTGTGTGTCAATGAGGGGACATATGGTGGTGAGAAGCAGCAGTGTGTGTGAGTCTTGTGTGTTTGTGTGTGTGTGTTTGTGTGTGTGGGGGGGGGGGTCAGTGGTCGGCCACTCAAGAAGGGCCAAAACCACTGTGATCACAGGCAGCTGTTGTTGATTCCAGAGTTCTAAGCCTGTCTTCCCCTCTCCTCCCAGACACGCGCAGCTTTCATCTCTGATCCCTTCCAGCGCAAAGCTCTAGGGCTAAACAAATCGCAGGTGTTCACAGGGATGACTCCCTCTCTCATCGCTCTTTCTGACAATCTGCCTCGGTACCTTCACCTCCTTATCACCTCCTCTCCCGCCCTTCTTCCTGCAGCCACTGTCCGTTCCCATGAATCACTCTGCTTCAAAATCCTCTCTCTTTCTATATGCGGGTGTTGAAGGTGCACTGAGGTCTGAAAGCCATACGTATTAGCTATCAGCACAAACCTCTTTCCCTCTGCTTTTTTAATGGACACACGTCATGCTGCTTAACATGACTGAATGTATAACAATGGGTCCCACCTTAAGCTGTAACACTGATGCTATAGACTCAACTATAATGGCATCTATGAATACTTTGACCTTATCACTGGTGTTAATGCAAACCAGATGGAACCTCTGCAAACATGACTGCCAAAACAGTTGACTTGGCCCTTTGAATCACTTACTATTTAATAGTATGCTTTTAAAATGTTCACGACTTTATTCAAACCATTAACACTGGAAAACCTTGATTGGTGAATCCCGTTTGTTTGGGATACTGCAACAGGTAGAATGTGGACTGTGATTATCTGACCATGTCATCGAACGCTGCCCCTATCTGTTCCTCTCAGTGTCTCTTCATTTCATCAACATAACAAAAAATAACTACAAACATCTGAATGTACGTACACATAAATACACGCAGTACAACAGTTTTGTGCAAACGTAGTTAGCGTACAATAAAGATGCTGCATGAAAAGGTAGTTAGCAGACGGTGCTACTCACTTGATGTAGTACGGAACCTTGTTCTGAGAGACAGCCCTCTGCCATGGCAGCTGCACTGAGGCTGGGGGGAGGAGAAGAAAAAGGCATAGTGTAAATATAAAAACGAAGTGTTATTTGCAGCCCAATAATCAATGTGTTCGCTCAAGCTGTACGCTTCTGCAAATACACGCTAATAGTTCAATAATGGAATGGGCCTGCTGTACAAGACCCAGTCCCACTGTGCATGAAATTGAAAATGTAATGGGCATAACTTGGACAGTGGCAGCGAGTTAGGTAGGCCATATTGGTAATACATTGCCGCATTGTCATAATGGTAGCCAGTTAGCGCGTTCTAACGGCATTTGATTCATAGATTACACAGAAAAAGAAAAAACGGTTGATATTTGTTATTCCAACTTACATGCCCATAAAATAGAATATGATGTCATTGGAATTCACAAGCTGTCATAAACCATTCAGAGAGGTACTCAGAAGTCGTTGACAGTTGCTTTTCCTTCCCCTGTATACGCCATTGAAGTACACTGTATTTTACGGGGTGTCCAGTTAAAAATGCATTGTTTGACAAATGGGTCAAATCATGTTTTAAAGACTTCTATTCGTCCAAATTTTACATCTTCAGCATAGTCTGTTCAAAGGTTATTGGTGTTTTTAGCCTTGTAGGATGTCCAGAATAAGGGCCACTACGTCAATGGAAGGACAGTTCGAAAAGGTATGTAATATGCAGTCACTAATCTTAGTCACACTGGAAAAAAACATCTGCTTAATTACTTTAGATAAAGAAAAAAAGGTGGTAAAAAATCTGTAAAATTGCATCAAAAAGGCCTACAGTATGAAGCAGCATATTTTTGTGAAATGTCAACAGAGCACTGACAGTGTAATAATTTTCTATTTTAAAAGCCTTTTTACACTGAATTCAGATTGGGTGGATTTGGTAATGGCAACCTGTAGGAATAATTTTGAAGACTATGACTGATTTCAAACATGCATATATATATATATATATATATATATATATTTTTTTTTTTATTTTAGTTACATTTCATCACCCATGCATGTTTTCACCCACTCTCGGTAAATAGGCTATATATTTGCAACAATGGATGAATGGATGAATAGAAACATCAACAGTAAATATTTTGTGTATATATTTAAAAATAAATGTATGTATGGACAGACAGGCAGAAATGCTCTCTCCTTTTTTCTCTCCTTCACTCCCCCCTGCTCTCTCCCTCACTCGTTCTCCCTTCCTGTCTCCCTCTCCCTTGTTCATTCATGACCACTAGTCTGAAAGGAGAAGAAGCCAGAGGAAAGGTATAATTAATCCCTGAATTATTCAAGTAAAGAACATTGTGTCCTGCTTTAGAGCATGTGCGTGTTGTCATTGGGAGACCAGGGTTCAAATACGCATCTCAGATTAGCCCATCGGTCCCACGGAAGGTTGTTCAATTGGCTAGAACCCCCCTGGGGCTGGCAATCAAAATGTCTTGACTTGTTTCATCATTCTTCTAGCAGCACCTTACCATGGTTTTGGGTGCCTGCCTAAAGAATCTGATCTAGACGGCTGGGACAAGCAGCGTGATAAGAACCAGAACAGAATTGAAGGTCATTTGGAAGATACATATTTCAACATCAACTGTCCCGAGTCCGGTGGGAGTTGCTGTGATCAAGCAGGGCTTTAATTACAAATCGAATGAAACGGAAAAAAAGGTGTGTGTGTGTGTGTGTTTGCGGCAGTGGATGCGGGCTGACAAACCTGATAAAAAGTACAACAGCAACAAAATAACAACAGACAACGATTGGCTACCTCCAAGACATTCCTATACTAAATAATCAACAGGTAAACATTAAGTACGGCCATTGGCCACTCACTGGACAGGAAGTGCTGGGAAGAGGGGCCAAAGTCCCGGTGGGCTTCCTGAAGGAGCTTCAGTCTCTCCTCAACAGCCACCTGCACAGCAGAAAGAGGAACTAGAGAATTAGACACCCACAAACCTCCACCCAGCAGATTGATCGACCGGCCAAGCGTGTCCTGCTATGCTTTGTGTCCTGCCG
>JACXGI010000115.1:48478-91435 GCA_016801175.1 Esox masquinongy
ACACACACACACACACACACACACACACACACACACACACACACACACACACACACAATAATATAGTGAGACAATGCAGCCTGAGGGATGTGAATACAAAATTAATAATGAATTCTTCTTTCTCGGGGTGTCAGAAGAATTCTCTGATCCTAGCTTTCAGCAGGCGGGAACAGGACACAGACTACTTAGAGTTTAAACAATGGACCTTAAGCAATGGCACCAGCATTTGGAAATATACCTAAACCTTTATATTTAAACAACCTAAAAAAAACCTGGGGTCAAAACTTGCCCTGTCTAAAACATCACACTATTAGTCCCGAATCGTGGTAGACCAGCTGATCAAAACAGGGGTCTGCATTGACCAAAATTGTCACTGATGAAGAGGCAGAAGTGCCAGTATGGTGCTGGAACCCATTTAGAGGCAGAAACATCTGAAGAACAGCATGATGACAGAGAGGGAAGGAATAATGAAAGAGACCGAAGGAACAAATTGATCCACACACATTGAAAGCAATAGACAGACGTACACGGGTACAAGGACAGGGAGAGAGCTGCCACAGAGAACTAACATGAATGCACACATCGAAAAAGCAGAACAGGTCAAGAATCTGGAAGCTCATAAATGGAGGAAGTTTGTAGCGGTGACCCCTCTTCTCAAATGTGACACATTTAAGGGGGAAGGAAGGTTTTAGATGTGATACGCAATGCCCCCCATCCCCGTTGCACACCTGCAGTAGTTTCCAGCGCATGTTGAGGTCGTCCAGTTGTCTGGAGGAGATGGAGGACAGCTGGACGTCCAACGGAGCCAGCTCACCGGACAGCTCATTCACCTGGCGCACATCCTGCCTCAGAGGGGCAATCTCCTCTTTGAAGGCCTGGGGCACACACACACAATCCAGGAAGTAAATACGTTTCTAGTTCTCTATTGAATTACAAAGAACTGAATCTGGGGTTTCCGAAACACTTTCCACTGACAAATAACTCTAAACTAAGATTACATCAAAATAGAACTTTCTCCAAGAATAGCCATTGTTTCACACATGCAGAAAGGCAACATAAAGCAAAATGTAAGATCATGAAATAATGAAAAAGCTCTTTTATTTGAAGTTATAATTAAATTTTTTACAATATTTTTTATGATACTCCGGACCCTAAACACAAAACCAAATTCTAATTGTTATAATATCATACATGAATTACATTTTCACTTTTTGGTTGTGTTGCAGATAATGTTGCCACCCCATCTGATTGTCCCCGTCCTTGGCCATCTGGTTATGCAGCTGACCTGGATTCTGTTTAAGGACTCTGGACACAGCCCACATGCATTTATTGACCTGCTTGTCATCTGAACATGCAAAAACATGGACGTAGCTCAAAAGTTAATGTACTCGTATAATCTTCACCCGACAGTCAGAAGAGGACTGGCCACCTCTAAGAGTCCGGTTCCTCTCTAGGTTTCTTCCTAAGTTTCGGCCCTACTAGGGAGTTTTACCCAGTCACTGTACAACTCCGTTGTTGCTTGATCTTCAGGGTTTCAGGCTGGGTAATTTTAAAAGCACTTTGTGACAATTTCTGATGTAAAGAGCGCTATATAAAATAATTTGATTGCTTGATTGTTTAACACTACGTACAGAAAGCAGCTAATGGATGAAAAAACAGCATCCCTGTCTCTCTCCCGCCTAATAAACCAGAAACACGCTGGCAACTGTTCTCACCGTGGTCTTCTCAATGTGATCCTGCAATGAGTCTATGAGCAGGTCTCCTACAGGCTGCCAGACAGCCTTGGTCTCCTCTGCCCTGGCTAGCTGCAGGTCCAGCTGGTCCATGTTGCACTGGAGCTCCTGTAGCCTCTCCAAAGCCCTCTCCACCTGGCTCTGCCAGCCACCTGCGTGGCCCTGCAGACGCTCCCAGCGCTCCTGCACCTCCGCTGTCTGTTTCCTGATGGCCCTGGCCATGCCCCTCGCCTTCTCCTCTGGTGTCAAGTCTGGTGGGTGGAGAAGAGAAAAAAGCACAGTATTTGATCTTGCCTGACATTTCAGTGAATCTCTAAACCCCTGAACAGAAGCGTTGAAGCAAGCAAGTATGCTTTCTTCTCTCTCACATTGTAAAAGCATTTTAACTTGAAAAGAGAACAGCCTAATGTTTTATTGGGTGTGAATCGTTGTGCCTGTGAATCTCTTAGTTTCAAGACAACCTGAAATGAAGCAAACATTGAAGTGTACGCACACACACCACCAGATACAGACAGCTGCACACCGTAGACAGGGCCAGTGTGAGAACTGTCTGCTTTGATAATGTTTCAGATTAAAGCAACGTCAGGGACCGTTTGGTCTGAGCAGGTCTATCGCCAGGAAACTGAGTCATTAGATCATCTTTTCTCGTATTGCTCCCCCATGAGACAACTTGAGACAACTGAGACAACTTCAATAAATGAAAAAATTGGTGGCAGGTTTCTGGATTCATGTCCAGGATTGGTTTTTATATAATAATATCAGGGTGTGGTTGGACCTGCCAACTATGCTGTTGTAAGAAATGAAGAATGAGACGACAGGAAAAATCACTGCGCTCTAAGGTGTTTATTTTTAGAGCAATTACAGCAAAAGCGCTGCAGAATGGGAGGTCCAAATCTCTTGGGAGACACCAAGGTAAAATTGAAGTGTGTAATGTTAAAGGAACAGGCAAAAGGGTGATATGCTGGGGAAAGTGAGTTGATCTGAGGACATCAAACTGTTGGACCTGAGATTTGGTTGAATAGATGGACTGTCAATATTTCTTGAAAATCGAGAACCCGTATAAAGAAGGGAATTAGGTGAAGCTAATTGCTAATTATACATGAAACAATAGGTGTCTGTATGTAGTGGCACTATGTCCCTTTACAGTCAGGGGAGTAAAGGGATGGGTAAAAAACTAATTATGAGGGGGAAAAAATAAAGAAAGGAATATACATATACTGGTGGTAAGGTTAATTAAAGGTTTTAATTATCAATTAATTTATTACTTCATTCTCAAGCATTTATTTCGATTTTTGCTTTGTTGGATAAGAAAGTGAATAAAGATTGCTTCAAAAACAGACGTATTTAAACCCATGCAGTAGCAGTGCAACAGATGGAGCGGCTTAAACACGGGTCACAGTAACGTTTTCATTAGAAATTTACATAAAGTAATATCCAATACACGTTATCTGTACAATTAAAACAGGTCTACCCTGCTAAAATGTTTTAAACAAGTCTAAGACCATGGAAACGAACACAAGTTTAATTGGTTCTAAGAGTATCAGGAGGATACTGGCAGGAGTAGCGGAGACAGGGTTATCCTTGCGGTCACACTTCTAGCCTTTGAAGCCCCTTGTCCCTTTAAAAGAATCCCGAGAACGGCCTCTACATTTAAGTCATTTTGCTGCAGACCCCCTGTCCTTAGGGACTCACAGGAAGGAGCCTTGCTCGGGGTCACATCTATAGGTTTAACACCTTGTCTCCAATAAACTATAAATACTCAAATCACTAGGCTGTAGCCTCTGCAGTCAGACCCACTGTTGGGTCATTGATGGTTTCAGTTTAGTTCCTTTATACAACCACCCTTTCCATCGGGTCTCAACTGATTCGACCAGAGGTCTTCCTTTGAAAACAACATCAAAAGATCGCAGGATGAAATGGCCAGATCTCTGTCTGCTCTGAAATGTTGGCCACACCAGATTGTCTCAAGGCTCTTTTACATTATTAAACATGCTGATCTCGTTAAAGGAGGAAAACATGCTGACTCTGCCATGGCTGGTTTCATCCACTTGGGCCCGGCAGCCATCAGAGACAGAATCGGTAATTCTGGCATTCCGGTGTGTATTTACTGTTTGGGTGTATTCTCAACTTTGTGTCAAACACTGCATAAACAAAGTGGACTGGGGAACTTCAGAAGTGCTTTTGAACGACATTCAGAGCCAAAGATACAGGGTTGCTGGGCAGATCTGGTTATGGTGGTCCACTGTACATGGGGGTCTAACGGAATAGTCAGCCTCCACTGACCAGTAGAAAAAACAGTTAACATGGCATCTGCTGTAGTCGGCTTTATAATTTAACTTAGTGGCTGACTGTGTGTTCGGGGGCAGGGGGACACTGACTAACATGCAGGGACAATACTCTGTGTGTAATTTGGGTACACAGTGACAGAAGACTAACCTGTTTTGGGCTGTAGGTTCTTGAGTGGTTCTCCTGGCCCCTCGATGGGCTGGTCAGCCAGGAACATGTGTGCCTGGTCCAGGGTACTGACCACAACGTGCTCACGGTCCTTCAGCTCCAACCGCAATGCCTTTGTAAAACACACAAAGGTATAGGTCAATTCACGGTGTCTTTCAACCCTAAAGTCTTACTCAAAATGTCATCATCCTAAATAGAGACCCACAACCCATGAATCTTTTATAACTTAGATACTTTGGGATTGTATTTGGTATGCCCAAAACAGTGTTGTGGACCACATTAGAACCATATTATGAAGTAATTATGTAATTTTCATTAAGAATATATTTACTCTAATACCATCTCTACCTTCTAACCTCTTAGTTCCACAATGGAAGTGCCTGTATCGGAATCACAGTTGTCTTCTCCCAATACAATCAATGTTGTGAACTTCGCGCGAACCCTGTTTTTCCCTCTGTACAGACAGCCGTGATAGCCTATCCCCCATAGACTGGCCATCTCCATATCAAACAACTCAAAAGCTTCCATTCCACTTTAATCAACAGTGCCTTTCATTCTCAACTGAGATGTTTGCAGTTCAAAGAGGCGACAGTCTATTTGTAGGCACACTCCCTGTTCCACCAGCGTTGTAAACAAAAATCTTGACAGCTATTCAGGTGATGGCAGTAAATTCAGTAACGTGCTCCCAGTTTGGCCTTCACATTGAAATGGAGAACGAAAAAACTAAGGGAGAGAGGGGAGGGAGATTGAGGGACTAAACAAAACAGAGTAGCGATCGAAGGAGAGAACGGCGGGTCAAAAGGGAAATTAGCTGGGCAATTTTGAATAAAGTGATGTGTTCACCTAGGGCTGTTCACAACACAGCATTCATCAGAGGACTCACTAAAGCCAAATTATATCACTCACTCCCAAACACACACGTGCGCGCACACGCACGCACACAAACCCATACAGGATTGCTCCCTCCCCTGATTCTATTTCAGTTACTCAAACTCAACCAACCTCATCACCCACCATCCACACACACACACATACACACACACACACACAAACTGGACTGTTAGTCTGTGTCACACACACAGACACAGACTAACAGTCCAGTTAGTCTGAAGGGAAATAGGGGTAACATTAAACGATCTCACTAAAACAACTGCCAAATAAATTCACCACTTGTGTCGAAAGGAATAAGAAGAAAAAGAGGAATCCATGTACCGGGGTAATTATTCTCGTTATAATATAGTCCTGACCCTTGGGGGCCTCTGATGCCTATCGGACTGTGTGATTGCTTTGGGAGAGGACGATGTTGGAGAGAAAATGCTACGAGGAACTCCATCAGATTGGGGGCCTTGCTTTTATCAGACAGGATAAGATGAGGATGATGAGGTGGAGGGATTTCCGAGGATTCTATTTGTCATGCAACACCGGCCCAACTCCATTAAAGGGTTTACGCACCATGCTGGGTTGAGATTACTAGTAGAATATATCATTTTGTTCTGTTTTTTGTCACTTTAGACTACCTCAACAAACTGACAAATAGAATGCCAAAGGTCTGCAAGGCTGTAATTGCTGCAAATGGAGGATTCTTTGACAAAAGCAAAGTTTGAAGGACACAATTATGATTTCAATTACAAATCCTTATTTCTAACCATGTCAATGACTACATTTCCTATTCATTTTGCTATATTTCCTATTCAAACTCATTCATGTAAGTTTTCATGGAAAAATTACCCTAAACTTTTAAACAGCAGTGTGTGTGTGTGTATATATATATATATACATATACACACACACATACACACACAGCTCTGGAAAAAAAATTTAAAATTAAGAGACCACTCCGAATTTTTCTTAAATCAGCATCTCAACATGTATGGCAGCCATTCCATTCCAGTGACTGTTAAATTCCAACACAGGCACACCTTAATTTACTTAATGAGGTACTGATTAGATGATTATTTGAACCAAATCTATTTTAACGAGGAAAAGTATAAAAACCACTGCTGTGGTCATCACTATCATCTTGCAATAGGACCAGCTGGATGGCAAAAACACTGCAAGTAGTACCTCAATGGTAATTTTAATAAAAAAATAACTATTCAGCATAACAAATGAGTTAAAAAAAAAGCTTTGAGTGAGGAAAAGAAAGGTTCAATTCTGGCTTTACTGGCAGAGGGATACAGTCAGGTTGCTTCCATCCTGAAAATTTCAAAGACGGCAGTTCATAAGAACAAGGTCAAGCAACAGACATTAGGGACAACAAAGCTACAGACTGGCAGAGGGCGAAAATGATTGTCCACTGACCGAGAAGACGGTCAACTCAGTCGAATGTCACTCAACAACCATAGGATGACATCAAGTGACCTACAAAAAGAACGGCAAACAGCAGCTGGAGTGAAGTGCACAGCAAGGACGGTTCGAAACAGGCTCCTAGAGGCAGGGCTGAAGTCGTGCAAACCTAGAAAAAAGCCCTTCATCAATGAGACGCAAAGAAGAGCCAGGCTGAAGTTTGCAAAAGACCATAAGGATTGAACAGTAGAGGAATGGAGTAAGGTCATCTTCTCTGACGAGTCAAATTTTGAGCTTTGCCCAACACCTCGTTGTCTAATGGTTAGACGGAGACCTGGAGAGGCCTACAAGCCACAGTGTCTCGCACCCACTGTGAAATTTGGTGGAGGATCGGTGATGATCTGGGGATGCTTCAGCAAGGCTGGAATCGGGCAGATTTGTCTTTGTGAAGGAAGCATGAATCAAGCCAAGTACAAGGTTATCCTGGAAGAACACCTGCTTCCTTCTGCTCTGACAATGTTCCCCAACTCTGAAAATTGTTTTTTCCAGCAGGACAATGCTCCATGTCACACAGCCAGGTCAATCAAGGTGTGTATATATATATAGCTCTGGAAAAAATTAAGAGACCACTGCAAAATTATCAGTTTCTCTGTATATATATCTGAAATGAGAGATCATACCGGATCATATAAGTATCTAAGAAAAGGACGTGAATGAGAAAAGGATGTAGGGCACACACACTGAGAGGCAGAGGTGGTTCAAAGACATTGAATAAAAGGGTATTGGCATTCACAGTGAGTATAACAACTGCTACTTTTTAATAGTCTTCCTTTCGACAGGACGACTCATCGTTTCCAGTAAATGTATCAAAAAGGCGACCATGTCAAGGCTGAGGCGAGACACCATGGCAACGACTGGCTTCACCCATGCCACACTGGCCATGCACACACGTCAGTCGGTAACCTTGTCACGCAAGCCCGGTACAACAACAGTTAAAAGTAGGCCTTAGTAGCAGCAACCATATTAATCTATTGTAAGGAGCTTACTGAGTAAATTATTATAGTATATTATAATATATTATAGTATATTATAATAATTTAATATAGTATATTTTTCAACTTTTGATGACAGAAAAGCTAAATATGAGAGGCGTGTCTCCAAATGTGGCAGTTTTTGAACATATGTTAAAACACTTGTCCATGTCATTCAGTTGAGCCATTCACTTGATATTAAAAAGGGGACATAAACCATCTGTACAGCCACAAATTCAATGATCTTTCAATTAGCTAACTAGTAGTTACATCATCTCATTACAATTATTGTGGGAGATAATTGGTTGGTAGACTAAGTCGATTTAGCTAATACCTATTGTACTGGGAATTTCTAACGCCTAATGAAGGCCACGTTGTGATCATTGTTCTACCGGATCTCCCACGTATTTGGGCAAAAGTGACTGGGAACAAGATTAGTCAGTAAGCGCCATTTTGTCATCAATCTTCCTACACTCAGAAACCAAAAATGTTGTATACCCTGGCAGAAATTGTGAAAGTTTGGCAATGATTTTGAAAATGACTGATCATGCAAAAAAACCTGTCTTTTATTTAAGGGTAGTGATCATATGAAGCCATTTATTATCACATAGTTGTTTGGCTCCTTTTTAAATCATAATGATAACAGAAATCACCCAAATGGCCCTGATCAGAAGTTTTACATACCCTTGAATGTTTGTCCTTGTTATAGACACACAAGGTGACACAGAGGTGAAAATGGCAATTAAAGGTGAATTTCCCACACGTGGCTTTTTTTTTTTAAATTGCAATTAGTGTCTGTGAATAAATATTCAATAAGTTTATCAGCTCTCACGTGGATGCACTGAGCAGGCTAGATACTGAGCCATTGGGAGCAGAAAAGAACTGTCAAAAGACCTGCGTGACAAGGTAATGGAACTTTATATAGATGGAAAAGGATATAAAGACATCCAAAGCCTTGCAAATGCCAGTCAGTACTGTTCAATCACTTATTAAGAAGTGGAAATCTCGAGGATCTCTTGATACCAAGCCAAGTTCAGGTAGACCAAGAAAGATTTCAGCCAAAACTGCCAGAAGAATTGTTTCGGATACAACGAAAAACCCACAGGTAACCTCAGGAGAAATACAGGCTGCTCTGGAAAAAGACGGTGTGGTTGTTTCAAGGAGCCCAATACGACGATACTTGAACTAAAATGAGCTGCATGGTCAAGTTGCCAGAAAGAAGCCTTTACTGCGCTAATGCCACAAAAAAGCCCTGTTAAAATATGCCTCACAACAACTTGACATGCCTCACAGCTTCTGGCACACTGTAATTCGGAGTGACGAATCCAAAATAGTGATTTATGGTCACAACCATAAGCGCTATGTGTGGAGAGGGGTCAACAAGGCCTATAGTGAACAGAATACCATCCCCACTGTGAAGTATGGTGGAGCTCACTGATGCTGTGAAGCTCACTGATGCTTTGGGGGTGTGTGAGCTCTAAAGACACAGGGAATCTTGTGAAAATTTATGGCAAGATGAATGCAGCATGTTATCAGAAAATACTGGCAGACAATTTGCATTCTTCTGCACGAAAGCTGTGCATGGGATGCCGCTTGGACCTTCCAGCACGGCAATGACTCTAAGCACAAGGCCAAGTTGACCCTCCAGTGGTTACAGCAGAAAAATGTGAAGGTTCTGGAGTGGCCTCCAGACCTTAATATCATCGAGCCACTCTGGGGAGATCTCAAATGTGCGGTTCATGCAAGACGACCAAAGACTTTGCATGACCTGGAGGCATTTTGCTAAGTCGAATGGGCAGCTATACCACCTGCAAGAATTCGGGGCTATTACAGAACTATTACAAAAGACTGCACATTGTCATTGATGCTAAAGGGGGCAATACACAGTACTAAGAACTAAGGGTATGCAGCAGGCTTGGAATTTCGTCATTTTAGGGGCAAGGCCATTTGGCCTTGCGTGTCACAAAAATGTTTAGGGCACAAAGGCCACATGCCAGGGCACAAAGGCTATTGAGTTAAACAACTTGGATTGCTGATAAGAACAAGAAACCAGGCAAGCCTAGTTCAGCCAGCCAGCAACAGAAAGTGTTGCCACCTCGAGATTCGAACCTGGGTCGCCCACGAGAAAGGCTGCGTCGTTACCCACTACAACACGGAGCTGTACATTTGCTGGCCGTCAGTACAGCCTCGTCTATACTGACACCCGGCATCTGTATATCCTGAACAAATCCTCTTTTGCCACTGGCCGATTTAATAGTTAATTGGCCATTCGTGAATGACATTGATACAGTTAAACTGACTAACGTTTCTTACTAAGTTTACCTCCACCAAAAATAGCGTCTATGTATGACATTTGCCACTGGCCGTTTTAACAGCTTATTAGCCAGTAATAGGCTTACTAGTATCTAGTAACTTCCTCGGAATAATCATAAGATTTGAGCAATTGCTAGCGAGACTGAAGATGAACTTTTCCATGCCAGAAACAGTCGCAATATAACCGTATACAGTTTCAGTTAAGGCTTACTATAACGTAACTACTGTATGTTAAGCCAGCAAATGTGTTTGTCTATCCTGACCCAAAACGCATGCACGGATGCGTACTTCGAAAATCCACCAGAAACAATCGCAATATAATCGTAAACTGTTTTATTTCAGGCTTACTATAATGTAGATACTAACGGTTTTATCCAGCGAAGTTTTCGTCTATACAGAATAATTCATAATGCGTACTTCGCTTCACCTGCAAGGAGATACGAACTCAGGACCTATAGTTCACAAGCCCGCTTCTCTAACCACTACGCTATTTAACAAGGGGTAGTCAGTCACTCACTCACTCAGTAAGAGACATTCGCTCTTCTTAGCCGGCTCCGCTTACCCGATCCGGCAAAAACGCATGCATGACACAAAAACATACATTATTCACTTTTTTTTTTAATACCATACTTTGAATAATAACTCATTATAATTTTGTTTTTTTTCCACATAAAAAGTTCAATTATCACGTTTTAGTCCTTGAAATTACATCTACTCCTCCCTCAAAATTTTTATAGTTTCTAGAATTTTTCATTGTGTTTCATTTCATAAGTTTTAGTAGAGAGCATTCACAAGACGACAACAACAGGCAATGTTATAGACAGTTAAGTAACGTTAAGGTTAGCTAGACAGAAGGCTAACATTACCTCAGTTACACAAAAGTAAACCGCAAAGTATCCATGGCCGTCGTGAAATTCCTACGTTGGTATGCAGACTTTTGAATGGGGGTCAGTTCATTTTTTTCTTTGTTGCCATGTTTTGTTTTATGATTGTGCCATTCTGTTATAACCTACACTTGAATATGAATCCCATAAGAAATAAAAGACGTGTTTTGCCTGCTCACTCATGTTTTCTTTACAAATGGTACATATATTACCAATTCTCCAAGAGTATGCAAACTTTTGATCACAACTGTAGTTCATAGGGACATAAATATGTCAAACTTTTTAAAATATTTTTAACACAATTTATTGTACAGAATGTGTTACTACATCACACAAAGTAATATTTTTTACATACACTAATTACTAGAAATCCACTTCTTTCTTTCCCCTCATATTCATTATAATAGTATGAAAGTTTATAGTAATCATGGTCACAAAATCGATTGCTTGATACAGATCCATATTTTTGAGTTAGTATCAGCGTCTTCGCTCTGGACAACCACGTCTGCAAAATGAATGTAGCAGCCTTTTGGCTTTGGTTTTCCCCCAGACTTGCACTGGGGAATGCACTGGAACCACTGGTCATGCGGAAAAAGGAAGAACATGGTTTGAGTTGTGCAACAATGTAATCCGCTTGTTTTAGGATGTTATAAGAAGGAATATAAATGCTACTGTGAACATTCTTTTTCAAAAGGACAAATCAGGTAGAAACTACTGGCTCAGCCTAAAAACATGTTAACATCATTTTGAAGATATTAGTCAGATTGAGAAAGTGTTTTTCTTGCCTAGGGCAAAAACACTGAAGTAGAAAACTAAATTAAGCTTATGTATCCTTCAAGAAAAAATCTGACAAATGTCCTCAGTTGACAGGATGAGATAAGAGATAATCATCCATCAGAGGAAGAGATGAGAAAACAAGATGCGGGAAAGTCAGAGAGGTTGAAGTCAGTCTTCTTTTTAACCCCGCTCTTAAAGCTGCTGTATAGTTTTGGGCACTAACATTGCCGGGTGACAAATTTGTGACCCGTCAGAAAAGGGTACGACTTTAACTGAGAGCACAATAATGCTGCAGTACAGTTTGTGACAAAAACCCTAGAAGGATAACATTTTTACACACCGACGCACTACAAGCCTTGAGTGTATCTTATAGCTGCACGTCATGACCTTGGCTGTGCGTGTGTCTCTGTCTCTGTGTGTTTCTGATTGTCTGTGTGTGCCTATGTGTGTCCATGTACGTGTGATGAGGGGAAGATAGCGACACCACTCTTCAGAGAGTGAAGGCTCTTTTCTAGACCTCCGTGAAACCAGACTCTTCTCTCCTCTCATCCATCTCTCTTTATCAATCCCTCCATCTCCTCTCCGCCCTATTATGTCCGCCCCTTCTCTCATTTACCCCTTTACATATTATTTTCCCTCTGTCTCTCTTATCAACTTTCAATCCATGTAATATGTTATATACTCACCGCTCCTATCCAAATATCTTATCTTTCACAGAGTAAATGCTGATTGGCTAAAAGACAGTATAATACCTCAAAAAAATATATACTGATTTATATACTGATTGGCTGAAAGCCAATATGACAAATTCTATGACAAATACAGTTTTAACTTTTAATTGAGTTAATAACCATTTATAACAGCAAAAAGGCACCTCTGGGTTTTGTGGTTTGTTTGCAAAATACCACAAGCCCATGGATATGTGCTGTAACTAAGCCCTTAGCTGTGGTATAATAGTCATATATCACAACCCTCCTGCATTTTTGCTTACAGTAAATATGCTCATTAAACATTTTAATATAGTTGGATGTCAATTTTGTGTAGATTGTGTGTATTGTTATTTATTAACTAGCATTACCATTGTTGAAATATAAAGGATGTGTACATTTCATTGTGATTCTCTCTCCCACTTCCGTCTCCTTGTACTATAAATGACAGCCTAGACGCCATGTTCTCAGATCCCACTAAAGCTCCTGATAAACGCCACTAAACAACTTGGCTTGACGTGTCTCAGCCCCTTGGAGGCTACAAACAATCTGCTATTGTATTGCTGCTGTGTTTTTTATCATGTAGAAACAAAGCCAGAGGAAGAAAGAGGGGAAAAGAGAAGACCTGTTTTTAAACAACTGACGTTTGAGCTCAATTTGGTTTTATGAGTTCACAAGGGAGTACGCAGGCAGTTCAGTGAGAACTTGAAACAGAAACATGCCCATTCTGGAATGCTAGAGCGTGACGAGAACAGGATTCAGGGCTGGGTGATATGGACGAAAAATGTAATCACAATACACTACCAGGCAAAAGTTATAGAACACCCCCAGTTTTTACTGAAATTTAGCCAGTTCAAGTCCAGTGAATAACCTGAAATGGTAAAAAGGTAAACTGCCAGAGGTAAAACAAACAAAAGTTTAGGTTACTGAAAAACTGAAAAATAATATACATTGGTGTAGGTCTTCCTACACCATCAGAAGTCACTTGGAAACAGAAGGAAACTCGGACAGGAAGAGGTCTGGCAGACCCAAAGCCCCAACAGAATCAGAAGACAAGTTTTGAGAGTCAACAGCTTGCATAATAGGGAGCTCACAGCACAGCAGCTTCACACAGGTCGAAGTAAGCAAGTCTCAGTTTCAACTGTGAAGAGAAGACTTCCCCATTTCTAAGATGGCAAAATAAGAAAGAGGCTTGCCAGGGCCATGAAGCACCGCCAGTGGACTACTGAAAACTGAAAGAAGGTCTTATGGACCAATTAATGAAAATTTGAAATCTTCGGTTCATCACGCAGGGTTTTTGTACACCGTCGAGTAGGTAAAAGGATGGTTCCTCAGTGTGTGACACTAACTGTCAAACATGGAGGTGGAAGCATTTTTTTTTGCTGAATCCAAAGTCAGCAACTTGCACAAAGTGGAACCTTGAACCAAAACAGCTACCACAGCATTTTGCAGTGCCATGCAATACCACCTGGTGTACGCCTTGTTGGTCAGAGGTACATCTTACAGAAAGAGAACAAAAACATACCTCCAATCAAATCAGAACTACCATAGAAGAGAAGAACAAGATAGTAGGCTTCAAATCATGGAATGGCCAGTACAGTCTCCAGACTTAAAACCCATCAAGCTGATTTGGGATGAACTGGGCAGAAGGGTGAAAGTGCAACACATTTGTGGGAACTTCTGCAACAGTGTAGGGAAGAACTTTCTCAACAATATTTCCATTGTAGAAAGATCCTTACAAACTACAAGCATACTGAGTTAAATGAGTTATCGGGATAGGCATAGTGATTTTCTTTTGCAAAAACTTGTTTAATTATTTTATCACCTATCCTTGTGGATGCCCTTTCCAACAACCTACCCATCCACTCTGGACGGTGCTGAGTGAAATATGTACCATAATCTGTGGGAGCCCGAAGTGCTTGCTTTCTACTGGTCTACCTCCTCTAGTTCCTCTGCCGTTGAAAATCTGAAAAATCCTACCACGCTGTTGAACATGAAACTTGAGATGTGGCTAAGTAAAACAAAGTCAAAGCCAACTAACACAGTAGTTCCCAGGCCCAATACAGTTACATAGGCACTCCTCAATACTATAAGAGAGTCTTTACAAAGTTGAACAAGGAGCGACTCATTTAAAGTTAAGTTACCAATGATAGGCAATTATTCACAGACGTTTCTTTCTCTCTCTTTCAGTTTCATTCTCTCAGTCTCTCTCCCTTTCTCACAGAGGGAGATAAGGTTGTGGCAACGCAGCAATTTAATACATTTTCTTTTCCTTTTCGACCTAGCCATCCAGGTACAAATGGTGCTAATCAATCACATAGACAGTGTGATTAAACTTGCTTAGCTTAGCCATTCTGATTATATTAGCTTTAACATTGGCTTCCATTATTGCATTAACTAGCTTAGCATACGCTGTGTAAATATTATTAGCTTGGCTTAGTCTCTCAACTCATGGTAACATTAGACAAAACAATAATAACATTCTTGAAACTAAAATAGTCAGATGATTTAACGCCTTCTACATTTTTGCATTTACATTTTAGTCCTTTATCTAGTAAGCTTACCCAGAGTGACTTACTGTACCATACATTATTAATTGCATGCATATTGCACATCACAATAATTTATTGTAATAAATAGTTTCAGCAAATTTAGAAGATGGGGATGATTAGATTGTCATGATGATATGAAGACCAGATTAGAAATGTAGCCAAGACACTGGGGTTAATTAACACTGTTACTGTTACAATTAATCTTAATCACGACACCAGTTTGATTTCCCATCCGAAAGACTTCGAAACCAGTAAATATCCAACCCTCCTCTAATCACCCTTTTTTTGCATTATTTTCTTATTTTTCCGTTGGTATTGTATTTATTCCAAGTTTGAATTATGTAGACAAACAATAGTAGCTTTTCCCCACACTGACACACAGACAACTGTTGTATGGATATACAACCAAAGAAAGAGAGAAATAAAAAATTGCCAAACGTGCTTGGTTCTTCATTCTCTCCTTCCCCTTCCCCGCTTTTTCTCCCCCTCTGTCTCGCACTCTAAAAGCCGTTCCTTTTATAAAGCTGATTGATGAGTTTAATCAGTTGGACGCTAACGCAGATCTTTCATTGGATAATTGAATGTCTGATTAATAAAAGCTATTACGGCCATAACAGCAGACATAAACACAGACACAATCAATACAATTCACTGAAGCTTAAAACTCTGGTCTCCCCCCAAAAAGGTCCTACATTCTCACTTTCCCGCATTTTCATTTCTTAACATGAATCAATTTGCACTGTAAAAACTAGACAAATTCAGGGGTAAAAAGGACAAGTGAAGATGGTAACTTGGCAATATAATATCTGCATGTCCCGCTACAAATGCAATGGTTAATTCGTTCAACTTCTAGGATTCAGAGAATACAACAGTACTCTTTAGTGCCTCTTCATCTCAATAGCTTTCTGCTTTTCGCCTGTTTATCCTTCAACATCCAACTCCTCTTGCTCGCTCAATCTTTTTTCTTTGTCACTCACCCAGGTCCCCCTGATTTCTCAGACTTTAATTTCATACTTCTTTTCGTCTCCTTTCCCCTCTGTTCCAGCCCTCCAATATAATCTTTTTTTTAATTCATTTTTTTGGCTTTGGTAACGCCCTTTATATTTTGTGCAATCTTCTTCTGCTCCCAGATATTCCTGTGTAACTTTCTAAGCTTCCCATCAAACCTCTGATTTCCATATACCCATACATATACGTATGTTCCCCCCACCCCCTTCACTGAGTCCCGTGTGTATGTGTGTGTCAGTAATGGACTGTGACATGTTCGAAAGCCTGGTGTTTTGTAATGCTCAGCCCATACTCTCTGATTCTGGGTTGGACGGAACTCAAAGCCAATATATTAAAACTGGGAACAGCAGTTGAAATATAACAGCGGTCTCCCAACCCCAGTTTCTGTTAAAAGGTATCGGATTTGGCTGGAGAAATTAAACCAGTCTTGAATTCATAGAGATAGCTTTAGGTGCAAGGTCTGACTGTCCATAATGTCAAAACGTACACGTAGTTCAAAAGTTTGGGGTCACATGTTTTTGAAAGAAGATAATAAAATTTACCCATTAAAATAAAATTGATCAGAAATACACTGTAGACATTGTTAATGCTGTAAATGACTACTACAGCTGGAAATGGCTGATTTTTAATGGAATATCTACATAGGCAAATCAGCATCCATTGGTACTGTGTTCCAAAGGCACATCGTGTTTGCTAATGGTAAATAAAGTTTTTCATTTTAAAATTGATCCTAAAAAAAAACATTTGCAACTATGTTAGCACAGCTGAAATCTGTTGTGTTGATTTAAGAAGCAATAAACTGGTCATCTTTAGACTAGTTGAGTATCTGGAGCATCAACAATTGTGGGATTGATTATAGGCTCAAAATGGCCAGAAACAAATAACTTTTTTCTGAACCTCATCAGTCTATTCTTGTTCTGAGAAATGAAGGCTATTCCATGTGAAAAATTGCCAAGAAACTGACGGTCTTATACAAAGCACAGTTCCAAACTACTGCAAGAACTATTTAGGGAAGAAGCAGTCAGCTGGTATTCTGTCTATAATGGAGTGGCCAGCACAGTCACCGGATCTCAACCATATTGAGCTGTTGTGGGAGCATTCTATGGTACTGTATTTAAGTGCCCATCAAGCCAATCCAACTTGTGGGAGGTGCTTCAGGAAGCAGAGGGTGAAATTTTTTCAGATGACCTCAACAAATTGACAACTACAATGCCAAAAGGTCTGCAAGGCTTTAACTGGCTGTAATGTAAATGGATGAATCTTTGACAGAAGCAAAGTTTTCTTTGACGAAAGCAAAGACACAATTATCATATC
Source organism: Esox masquinongy (assembly GCA_016801175.1). Taxonomy (NCBI): domain Eukaryota; kingdom Metazoa; phylum Chordata; class Actinopteri; order Esociformes; family Esocidae; genus Esox; species Esox masquinongy. The sequence goes on from JACXGI010000115.1 coordinate 65,538, forward strand.
AATTAAAAATCACTATATCTAACCTTGTCAATAACTATTTCCTATTAATTTTGCTACATTCAAACTTTGGTCCCACCTTGTGGAAATTAGCTGAATTATACCAACAACCGTTAATATAAAAACATTTACTTCACACTGTACAGTGCAAGTTTCCACAGATTAACTTGTTTTGCTGATGATGAAGGGGGAGTGCACCCTTTCAAACTCACTTCTGGTGAATCAATGTTGTGAAACACACAGCAATATTTAAAAAAAAATCTTATAATACTATGCAAAAACTTTATGGTCCGGTTTCACAGACAAGGATTAAGCCTAGTCAAGGACTAAATAATCAAGTTCAATAGAAAACTCCATTGAGCTTGTTTTTTTTAAGTCCCCCTTTAAACCAAGCTCATGTGGATTCCAAAAACAGTGGATGAACATCATTGATGTATTGCATTTCAAGAAATGTATGTAGCAATACCAGGCAAAAAAGAAATTGAAAATTGAGAACTGTGTGTGTAACAGAAACAGTAAGACGGAAACAGTAAGACACAGGAAATGAGGGAGGTGGAGAAGCAGAGAACCTGGGAGAATAGAGGTAGAGAAAGGCTAATGAGAAGAAGGGGAGGAGGAGGAGCAGGTGGCTGATGTGAAGGCTGAATTCTCCTGTAGTGAATATTGCCTTTTTTTCAGCTGTGGCCTCATTTAGTAAAGATTGTCTGACCAAGCTCTCTACTTCTTCATCACTATTTACTGTAAACCTGAATTGAGCATGACTACGGCCAGAAAACAGACATTCAGGATGAAGTAAAAAGACATTCTTAATGTTTTAAATGACATTCTATCCATCTGCCATTAAAAATATAAACATAGTTTCTGGCCACTCATGGTGACACGTTTAACAGCACATCAATCCAACTATATAAAAAGCATAGGAGCATCCTCTGGACCTTTGCACTGACACACATTGGTGTTACTATCTTTGAAATATTTCCATTTATAATAATGTTTTCCTTACCCTGACTCATAACCCCAACCCTAATCCCAAACCTTAACATAACCGTAACCCCAAATTCTAACCTCAAAGCCAAAGATAGCCTTATTCTTTAAGAAAAATGGTGAAATGTCCCCAAAGTCTAATTTTCCATGTTGTATTATCGTAGTGGGGATTTATGGTATGCACAAGTACAGTAAATCCTGCCCACACACACCATTAGAGAGTTGCAAAAGTGTGTGTACTCTCCAGGCATTTGTGTGAATAAAATAATAGCCTTCTGAATAAAATGGAGAGAAAGGCTACAGCCACATTAATGTGTCAACAGCAACGAAAAAAGCAGCAGTGACGGCGGCTGCAGACAAACAGCCAGGCTTATACATGACCACAGGCTGAATCACCTCTCAGAAGGGTAATTGTATGAATGAATGCACAGTAAACCGAATCATTGGTCACCGAGGAGGCACTGAGTGGCTGTTGGGGTTTTGGTAATGTTTACATACTATATATACCATACTGAAAAGTCGTAGTTGTGGTTTTCTTTATAATAGACATTGTTGTTTTGACTACAGGGGTTGTGGCTATGGTTGTGTTGACTGTGGTTCATGTTGACACTGACTGTAGTTGTGTTATGATGTTAACCATGTGGGTTTGTTTTGGTGTTGACCGTGCAGTGGTTGTGTGATGGTGTTACCCATGCATTGGGTTTATTTTGGTATTGACCATGCAGTGGTTGTGTTATGGTGTTAACCATGCCATGGGTTTGTTTTCGTATTGACTGTGCAGTGGTTGTGTTATGGTGTTAACCATGAAGTGGGTTTCCTGTGGTATTGACCATTTAGTGGTTGTTTTAATTTGTTAACGCAATGAGTTTGTTTTATTATTGATCTTGCAGTGGTTGTGTCATGGTATTGACCACACAATAGCTGTGGTATGGTATTGACTATGCAGGGATTTTGTTATGGTATTGAACGCGCGGTGGTTCTGTTATGGACCATGCAGTGGTTACCATGCAGTGGTTGTGCTGCTGCAGCAGAGTAGGGACATCTCCTCCAATTGGCATCTGTTTGGTCAGGTCCTCATCCTTTAGACAAATCCACCTCCACAACTCCTCCAGCAGGTTCAGCAGACGACTCCAACGCTCCGCACTCGCCTCCAAATGAACCCTGAACACGCATGGTTAAAACACGGTTACAAACTGTTAAAACGCAGATAATACACTGGTAAAACACCTTAACAACAACATTACAATATTGTTAAAGAAATAGAAAAAGGGCCGCTTGCATTCATAGAAAGGCCCCATGTCTTGATAAAAAGTGTCAATTTCAGGTGCAAATAGAGACCTGCACGCTGACAAAATGAGTTCAAAACTAAGGCTCAAATGCTAAAATATGCAAAAAAACAAAATGTGTATACGGCACAAAGAAAAAGTAAAAAATAAACGTTTTGGTCAGGCAATCATCAACGTAGTAAAGGAAAAAGTACTGTGCGCGCACACATTTAAAGACCAAATTAAATGTCACATGATCAAAACTAGATGTTTTTCAGTACTTAAAAATGTAATACACAAGTACATAGTTTCAATCTTATATATTATAGACAAAGTCAAACAGAGTAACATAGGAAATAGTTATTTTAACTTAAATCACATAATAAATTACTAACAACAAAAGACATGAATGTAATAAACATTTGGAAACATCTGGAAGAATTAAGACCATGCCGGAAACGAGAGTGAACACTTTACTGAGAATCCAGCAAAAAGGTTAAGAGGTAGGGCGTGAAGGAGCGAGGGGGTGCATCAAAGCGTGTAGTTAAACAGCACGATGCGTATTAATATTCTGTGTGTGTGTTCTTAAATGTTTTGACATCCTCTGCTCACTATAATGCGTCTGAACATTATGTACAGCAACACAGTCCCAAAGCAACTATAGTAATTATGCATGTTGAGTAATTAAGACGTAATGGGCCCTAAATAATACATACGCGCACGCACAAGCACACACAAACACAACATAACCTGCTGACAGCTCAGCCTTGTCTCCTACCCATAGGGATTCACCTTGTTCTTGTAGATCTACCCTCCTGTAGGTTTTAACGCCAATGTTTTAACGCTAACCTTGTTTCTGTAGATCTTCCCTCCTGTAGGTTTTACACTAACCTTGTTCCCGTAGATCTACCCTCCTGTAAGTTTTAACGCTAACCTTGTTCCCGTAGATCTACCCTCCAGTAGGTTTTAACGCTAACCTTGTTCCCGTAGATCTACCCTCCTGTAAGTTTTAACGCTAACCTTGTTCCTGTAGATCTACCCTCCAGTAGGTTTTAACGCTAACCTTGTTCCTGTAGATCTACCCTCCTGTAGGTTTTAACGGTAACCTTGTTCCTGAAGATCTACCCCCCTGTAGGTTTTAACACTAACCTTGTTCCTGTAGAGCTACCCTCCTGTAGGTTTTAACGCTAACCTTGTTCCTGTAGATCTACTCTCCTGTAGGTTTTAACGCTAACCTTGTTCCTGAAGATCTACCCCCCTGTAGGTTTTTACTCAAACCCTGTTCCTGTAGATCTATCACCCTGTATGATTTAACTCAAACCCCGTTCCTGTAGATCTGTCACCCTATATGTTTTAACTCAAACCCCGTTCCTGTAGATCCATCATCCTGTAGGATTTAACTCAAACCATGGGTCCTCTAGATTTACCCTCCTGTAATGTAGGTTTTAACTCAGACCCTATTCCTTTACATCTATTCCCCCCTTATTTATTTATTTTTAACTCCAACCCTGTTCCTGTAGATCTACCCTCCTGTGGGTTTTAACTCCAACCTTGTTAATGTAGATATACCCTCCTGTAGGTTTTAAATCCAACCCTGTTCCTTGGAGAGCTCTCCTCCTGTAGGTTTTAATTTGGTACAAACCTACAGGAAGTTAGCTCAAGGTTGGAGTTAAAGTTTATTTTTCTTTCTTTCTTTCCAAGCACTGTGTAACCTTCCTTACATATTCCTGATAAAAAAAAAATTCTGCTCACCACAGCCATTCTTCCCCTTCACAAGACTCATGTGCTTAAACATCTCTATCTTGCCCCTCCCCTCTTTAATATCTCCCTCCATCGTTCCCCCTCTCCTTCCATCTTTCTCTTGCTCTCCATCTGTCACTCCATCATTCCCTCTGTCCCTCTATCTTTCCTTCTCTGGCTCCATCATTCCATGACTGCCTCAATTACCCCCTCCCTCCATTTTCCCTCCCTCTCGCCATCTCTTTCACTATTCATGCCAAGGTTATGGCTGCTCATCTGCTGTCCACAGTCATTTGACACTATATTGGCTTAAACTTTCACCAGGGCCATATTTCCTTGTCCAAAATACTGTAAAGCACACATGCGCTGGATGGTTAAAAATGGGTTTCATCCACAATGCTCTACAACAAACAAGTCAGCATGGTTGAAACATACACTACTTGCGTATGTAAATGAGAATGCTGATGAAATGGATTATTCAACTTTAAATATGACTGGGTAGAGAATTTATATTTACAGGGTTTCATTTGTAACTATACATTATTTACAGTACAATATTTTTAAATGAATTTAAATATTTTACTGTTTTACACCGTTTTTCTACCCAATTTTATAATTTTCTATAACGACTTACTGCCTAACAGCAACACCCAGATGACATTAGACTGTAGATGTCCACATGTGCCCTCCGAAACATATCCCAAGACACGTTCTGGTTCTTATAATGCTGTCCAATAAACCACACCGCTTAGACCACTATCTTTATTGAGCTCACAGGTGCCATGCCGCCACAGGGAGTTGCTATAGTGCAACGATGCAAACAATCCTACTCGAATACTAACCCCCCAAACCCGGACGGTGCTGGCCAATTGCATGGCCCACCATGGGACTCGTGGGCTAACCCGAGAATAACATTTGAAACCTGGTCTTGCAATGACTCAACTAACTGTGGTGTTTTCATCAATGCACCATTCAGGAGCTCCTGTACAGTTGATTCTTTAAAGGAAGAGTGAGTTTTAGGTGGACAGAATGGCAGTGAATGATTCGGACATGAAACTGTTGAACAGACTTAATTGTTTTTTTTAAATTTTTTTTAGAGAGTTTTAGTTTCTGTATGACACTATGTAACAGGGCTGTCTGTGGTTGGCCCTGTATGTTGGGAGAATGTTGCCCGTAACCACCCTATTTAGACTTAGATTAAAAGTCAATGCAAACTGATAGACGGACCAGAGAGAAAGTTTAAATCTTACATAAGGCCCCTTAAATACATTTTCAGAATGTCCGAATGTTGACTACACGTAACTGTGTTATCAGTATGTTACAGTACACACCGTACAACGTGGATATATTTTTTTTGTGAAATTACACTGACCGAATGTTGGCAGACTTGGTCTTGAGGTCGCTCCAACGCTGGTTCATGTCCTCCAGTCGGTGCTGCAGGAACACCGCCTCCTCAGAGGTGCCCAGGGCCTTGACCATCTTGGGCTTGTTCCCGTCTACACTTTTATAGATATCATTATGGGCATCGATCTCTGCCTGGATGTCCTGTAGAGAAACAGAGAGGGAGTTGGAGATTTATGTTTTTACATCAGTGTTCAATGTCCAGTTTTACATCAGTGTTAAAATTTCAAAAGGGTTAGCTGTAAACACAATACAGAGCTTCACATCGTTTTAAGAATATGAATCAAGAAAAATAAACAATTGCTCGTCACCAGAGATTGAGTCACTACAACTTGAGTCTGAATCCAAGTCCCAATGGATAAATCTGACCCATCAAAGTCCCGCCCACCAACAACTGAGTCAGAATACTGAGTCACTGGGACAACATTATACATTTTTTTATTATATTGTATATTAAACAAAACTGGGACCTATTTGAATTTAGCAATAAATCCTCTATTTTGCCACTAAAACCTTATGTTTAGCAGAATAACTACATACACCAATCAACCATAACATTATGACCACCTGCCTAATATTGTGTAGGTCCCCCTTTTGCCACCAAAACAGCCCTGACCCGTCGAGGCATGGACTCCACCAGACCTCTGAAGGTGTGCTTTTCAATAATAGCCTAATTCAGGTATTATGTTTCAATAATAGCCTAATTCTATTGTTGAATGGTCATGGAAATCATGTATTTCATTTATAAGTTCATTCAAATTCAACCAAGACTATCATTCATGTGGGAGTATCACGCATTCATCCATTGACGTCATGCATTCAGTGAGGGGTGATTAGTGCCTGGGTACCAACGCTAAGTGCCGTGGGCTATTGGCGATTAAATCGGAAAACAGGAAAACAGCCTCCAAGTAGTTTTCCGTTTGTGACTTTAGAATTCTGACAACGGAACAATGTAATATACGCCTATTTACGAAAAGAAATGGAAGAAGGAGGGTGTTGTTTTCAAAACGGCAGTTTTATTTTAATTACAAACTCATATGTCAATTCCCGTAGGCATTTGGCGGTCCTAGTGTTAAGTCCCGTAAGTTGTGAGGTGGGGCCTCCATGGATTGGACCTGTTTGTCCAGCACATCCCACAAATGCTCGATTGGATTGAGATCTGGGGAATTTGGAGGCCAAGTCAACACCTTGAACTCGTTGTTGTGTTCCTCAAACCATTTCTGAACCATTTTTGCTTTGTAGAAGGGCGCATTATACTGCTGAAAGAGGCCAATGCCATCAGGGAATACTGTTGGCATGAAAGGGTGTACATGGTCTGCAACAATGCTCAGGTAGGCAGTATGTGTCAAATTAACATCCACATGAATGGCAGGATCCAAGGATTCCCAGCAGAACATTGCCCAAAGCATCACACTGCCTCCGCCGGCTTATCTCCTTCCTGTAGTGCCTCCTGGTGCCATGTGTTCTCCAGGTAAGCAACGCACATGGACCAGGCCATCCATGCAATGTAAAAGGAAACGTGATTCATCAGACCAGGCCACCTTCTTCCATTGCTCCATTGTAGGTGCTTTCGGCAGTGGACAGGGGTCAGCATGGGCACCCTGACTAGTCTGCAGCTACGCAGCCCCATTCGAAACAAACTGCGATGCACTGTGTGTTCTGACACCTTTCTATCAGTACCAGCATTAACTTTTCAGCAATTTGAGTTATAGTAGCTCGTCTGTTGGATCGGGCCACACGCGCCAGCCTTCGCTCCCCACGTGCATCAGTGAGCCTTGGCCACCCATGACATTGTCGCCGGTTCACCACTTTTCCTTCCATGGACCACTTTTGATAGGTACTGACCACAGCAGACCGGGAACACCTCAGAAGGGCTGCAGTTTTGGAGATGCTCTGACCATCTGTCTAGCCATCACAATTTGGCCCTTGTCAAAGTCGCTCAGATCCTTACACTTGCCCATTTTTCCTGCTTCGAACACATCAACTTTGAGGACAGAATGTTCACTTGCTACATAATATGTCCCACCCACTGACAGGTCAGTGGTCACCTGTCAGTGGTCATAATGTTATTGCTGATTGGTGTAAATATCCCCCAGCCCGGTCATTCTGAGAAAACAAATTGTTGCTTTAACAAATTATTAACAATCATGTCTGCAAGTAGGGAAGCCTAGGTATAGAACTGTCCGTGTGATATGCGCCCTACCAGTGTACATACTAATCAGTCTCCAATGGTTGAAAAGGGGAGTATCTTATCTTTTCAACAGTAAGGGCTAGAATAATTTTTGCTGTCTAAAAGAGAGGCTAACTTGGCAAAAGCATGCAGTGTGGATATCCGAATGTTTAGCGAGGTGACAAAATCAAAGACTGACTACTTGTTTCAGAGGAAGAGGCAAATAGTAGGTTGACGGCCGATGTACTATTAAACTCTATGCTAGTGGTTTTAATTTTGTAGATCAGCTAGATTTTTTTACCATGCAAAGGGTAGTTAACTAAAAGGCAGGGACAGCTTAGTTACAAGGAAGAAAGGTGTGCTTGCGGGATGTGAATGATCAGAGCTGGCTTGCCAGCCTGTCTATCCCACTCCCCCGTGTCTCAAAAGCTGATGTGTGCTGTGTGGAATGAATTTCCCACTGTAAAAAAGAACTGCTCTAATTATCTAGTGCCACTAATATTACATCTACCTATCATAGCATACATATTCTATTTAAAAAATGCCTACAACTGAATACATGTCACAGTCTCCAATGGTTGAAAAGGGGAGTCCTAGCTGAGTCTGAAAATCGGTACTTGGGTCTGGGTCTGAGTTCTGGCCACAAGTACTAGAATTCTGCTTGTCATGCTTTAGGATGATGGGGGAGAGGGGAGAGAGGACCCATGTAGCTCAGTTTTATGCACTTGCTAGTGTTAAATTTATGCACTTGCTAGTGTTAAAGAATCCTGGAAGTAAACTGCTTTTCAAACCACTATTTTGGGCTGGATATATAATATCCAGCCTGGAATGACTATAAAAGTAGCCTGGAATGACTATCACCCCTAAGAAAGTGAGTTGTTGTGATTTTTAAGTCGCTCTGGATGTCTTTTAAATCACCAAAATATTATGCTAGTGATGATGAATGATCAGTGTACTTGTTTTTATAGAGGCACGTCTGAAGAGAGAGCCAGGAGAGCAGAGAGGGCAGAGCAGTTGAAACATCTTTCACATGCCCTCTGGCTGCTCTGGAATTTTGGAAAATAAACTCTATACAAACTCCTCAGCCTCCTGAGTGAGAAGCAATTTATCCGAAACACTTCCCCACACCCTAACCAAGTGTTGCAGTGCTCCCTACTAATGCTATGAATGTTTTGCGACATAGATGTATGCTAAGCTAATAATAAGCTACGCTCCACTAGACAATGCTAATGCAACCCTATTGCAATGCAGCATAATACCAAGCAAGACTGGTGTCTGTGTGTTCCCCTTAGGAGCTGGTTTCATTATAAAAGTGTTACTCTCCAGCTTACCCATCCTCCACTCACCAGCCCTCCATCAGTACAAACCACCACTGGGGCATCAAGGGTGTGTGTGTGTGTGTGTGTGTGTTTTTTTGTGCGCACACGGACCACCAGAGGGGAGGCAGACACAAGAGGAGGATCCTGTCAAATGTTTTATTTTTAGACTAGTAGAAATGCTCAGTGAGCTGGGACTCCCATGAGCTCGACGCATTTTTAAATGGGTGAGAAAATGTCACACACACACACACACACACACACACACACACACACACACACACACACACACACACATTGAATGAGCACTGACAGCGGAATCATATATACTGCCAAGCTGTCAGGAACACAGGGCTAAGCATCAACAGAAAGCAGCGAAAACATCCGTTGTGAGCAAACAGGCAGGACCGACAGGTAAGTGACTGCTCGTGACAATCACATGTGACATCAGGTCAAGAACACACATCCCACAGTATGGTGGCCAGTCTGCTGGCCAAGTTCAATGTGTAACCTCTGACCTTCACGCTGAACATCAGAGGGAAAGGAGTAACTTCTTTTCACAAGAAGGGATTAAGAGATGAATGGGCCTACTGTGAATCCCCCACCCCCTCCATATAATTACAAACCTCTCTCTCTCCCTCTGCAATACATCCCTTTCTCTCTCTGTATAATAGACTACCTCCTTCACACTAAAATCCCACCTTCTCTCTCTCCCTTCCCTCTCTCTCTCTCCTCTTTGCACACCCCCCACCACAAATAATTCAATAGCTAAAAGTCATAAGAAGAGATGTTTTAGAGGGAGGGGGAGAGAGACAGAAAGCGTGTTTCACAGAGAGAGTCTGTTGGATGTGCTCCAGCTCATTCCATAAGCGCTTTTCCTCTTCGACACTTTTTCTTTCAGGAAACTGTTGTGTAGGTGATGCAAGCATTCCACACGCAAACACTAGTGCCATGAAAAGGCCTTATCATTTAGCTGTAGCAAATATGCGGCATGCACATGCATACTCAAACAAGACAACAGTAAACATGTCGTCCCTGATGAATGATGCAACAAACCTCTGAGGCCAATTGAGATAGCATGTGTAATTAACACATTTAATTAGTATAGTGTCCCCCTTGGGCCAATCAGTATAAATGTTGGATATGTTTTCTCAGAATTTGGAACTCTGGTGATTGACCTATTGCATGCGTTAGTGAGACTTCTGCCCTTGAGCATGGGTGCCAATTTTCATCTCTCTGAGCAAAACTGATTGACATGTTTAATCAGAATCTTGTTATAGACCACAGTGTGAGCAATATTTATGTTCTTGCATATGTTGAGTCTTAAGTGTTTGCAAAGCATTTCCATTTTTATCTCTAATAGGAATATTCGCACCACTTGTTTGCAAATCTGAAAAATCTTAGCCTGGCTGACAAGACCGACGTTCTTCATTGCGCATTGAGAGACTTGACTCACTGGTCTGGAGAGGAGCCTTTTGTAACCGCAATATTAATTCAGAAAACATGTGCGTGTTTTGATTGTTTCTTATTCACTAGGTATTTGCATGCACAGCACCGTGAACTTCCCCATCAATTCGCTACGCCCCAAAAATGTGTTAACACAAAAGTAAACATGACTTTGTTTCGTGGGGCAGTGCATTATTAAAACACAGATCAACATTTTAAGTGTTATTTTGTTCTCTATTGCAAATGCTGTAAAATCCATTATAGTGGAACTTATAATCCCATACGTAAGAGAAATGTTCTCAATTTAAAAAGAGGGTTTCTGTTCATTTCAAGCTATAGCGAGATGCATCAGTCACCTACAGTATGTCAAAAGTCAGGCCAGCAGGTTCAGAGATCATGTGTGTATGGATGAACGGAGATCCACATTCCCCTCCCCAATTTAAATGTTGGCGGCAACAAACAGACTTATTTCAGGCATCAAATAGTGAAGTAATTCAGTGCTGCTTAAGCAAGTGGCTACTCTGAGAAGTAGTGATGGACAAACGAAGCTTCATTAGCGTTATATTAGTAGCAGGATATGATGCTGGCAGCACTCAGATTTTCTTTATCACAATAAAAGCCATCATTGAAATATATAAGGCAATATAGCTAACAATCTAGTCTGTAAAAAAGAACAGACAAGAACAACGTGGGAACGGACATTAAACATAAAATGACAGACTAGATTGACAGACAGGATTGTTAACTATATTGCCTTATATAGTTCAATGATGGCTTTTATTTTGAATAAGAAAATCTGAGTTAGCGCCACATGCATTATATCCTGCTGCTAGAAGAACAGTAATGAAGCCTCGAACGGCCATCACTACTGAGAAGCGCTGAACATGTTTCCTAAACCCAGCCTTAGGTTAGGTATTCTGCAATATGAAGTTAAACACATACCGATGTACAGTATATGTACGCACGCATGCACGCTTTTCAAGTAAGCCAGGTTTTCAGTTATTGACTGTATGAGAGTGTTCTTTCAGTTAAGCCCATGGTTTATTTATTGATTTAATTTAGGGGAAAACTGACTGTCAACCAGGGGCTTTCAGTGGTGGCACAGCCACACACACACACTTTCGGCTTTCTTCTAATGAGGACACTGGAAAGTAGGGTCACATATGTCTGTAATTTCAGCAACGAAGACACACGTGTACCCACGTGAACACGCACGCGAACACACGCTACCAGCTATTCCCCTAGACATTCAATGGCTGAATGGCTACTGGAAAAACATTACAATAGCTTCACTGTGCCTAAAAATAGAATAACCATGTCCATATGATAGCTGTTGCATGCGCACATACACGTTTAGATTTTTCTAGAAAATATTGTGATCACAACCTTAATCCATACGAGTCAATCATCATCAAGATTGAATTTGGTCATGTCCTTATGTGTGGCCTGATTTCGTTATGTTTGTGTTGGCTGTACCATTTTTCTTTAACTGCATTCAGCAGAATCTTGTGAACCAGACAATATAAGCCATTACAGTTAATGCATTAACAGAATGTAATTTGCAGTCTTTTTTACGGACTGAAATGTTTGGCGCTACAAACTCATAAGTACCCTCAGGAAAGTCTCTGGAACATGTGGTTGCGTTTAGTTTTGCTGTACATCCACAAACCATGCTATCAATTAGACGTCCACAAGCCATTCTATCAATCAGAAGTCCACAAGCCATGCTATTAACCAAAAGCTAAGCTAAACAGTCAGTGGAAAATCATCCTCATCCAGGGCACAAAAAAAAACATCCTCATCCAGTAGAATTTTTTTTTTCCGGAAAAAATAAAATGAAAATGAATAGCCTGTTTCTCACATTTTGGATAGAAAATAAATAAAACAATTTTTTTCCACATTTTATGGAAAACTTGGTGAATTTTGTAGAATCAGCTTTTATGTACAAAAACACTAAAGGCACTTTCATTGTCATGTCAATTCATTTTCCATTGCTTTTTCGGGATAGTCCTACAACTCCATACAAAATTATCTATGCGCAATCAAAGTGCAACTACTTGAAGATTGAGGGAAGTTTGCGGAGTAACAAGGCATTCAAGTAGTATCTTTTCGTACATCAATTACTAACTGTAATCTACCAACACTAGTTACACATGCACCATGCACGTGTAACTAGTGTTATAGGGTCAAAACCTATAAACTGGAACACAAGGACTAGAGAGTTGCTGAAAGTGGAGCTTAGGAGAGTCTGTCTCCCTAAGTGTTCCTCTTCAAACGATCATTTGGCGCTCCAATAAGACTACAGTCATGATAAAAGCTTTAATGAGTTCAATAAATACTCATCATACTTGATAAATGTCCTAATCAATCAGACTGTCCCATTTTAAACTAGAGAGGGAACTACAGAGGCAGCATGGGAGGGAGGGGATGTTAGTGTTAGATGCAATGTCTAGTTAGAAAAGAGTTTATATTCTGTAGTTGACATTAAGCGTTAAGTTAACCATTCCACATATGATTTATGACACCGAGGCTGTGCTCTCATCTGTGGCATCTAAAAAGAAACATTTTCTTTTTGATGACAGCTCAAGCATCTCAAATCTACCTCTTCAAATCTCCTGAGCAGCTCCTGTAAGCTGAAGTTCAAGCCAATCATGTTTGGCTCCAGGATGAGTCTCATCCCCCTCTACCTCCCGCTTGCCTCTACATTGCCTTGGAGATCAAAGAGGTCAAAGGGCACAGGTGGGTTGAGGCGCTTAGGGTAGTCCTCCAGTGGTTATGGTCAAATCCACCTCTTGAAACACAACCAATGTCAGTAATCCAAACACGATCAAATCCAATCCAAATACGGTTAAATACAGACCTCAAAATACAATAAAATCCAGTGCTCAAAACGCTGTCCAAACTGTTTTGCGCTCTCCAACCCGGGGAAATGCACACTTCAGACATCCGTCTTCGGCGTTGCGTGTGCGTCAGCGTGTGTGTTCGCCCTGCTTGGATACATTGTTGAAGCATCCTCCTCAATGGAACACAGGCTGAGAGGGGAGCCGTGGCTAGCCTGCTGTCATTCTTCAAGCCCGTGGTTGTATTTCTGTAGTTTGGAAATGGCTGTCTGAAATGGTCTGTTGGCTGGGGGAAGAACTTTCAGCTGGGGAAGAATCCCAGGGGTTATGGGAGGTCTGGAGACTGACCGAAAGTATCCTAGCACCGTCAAGGGAGGTTCACAGACTTGAGCGGTAACACCGTAGCAACAGAGGTTCGAAAAGTGTCTCAGCCTCTCCTTGAACCTCCCCCATTTTGCTTTTAATCTTTCCTTGTTTCTCTCTTACGCCCCAGCGTCTCTGGTCACTAAGGAAGCTGTTTACACTGAATTTGGGGTAGGGCTGAGCGTTTGCTCTCAATTACCAAGATAAAAAAAGCCCTCTGCCTACGCAGACATACACATGCGTGTGTTCAAGGGCAAGGAGGCAACACAAAGAGCCACATGATTTACCGACCTGCAGGTCCTCTCTCGCTAAACTAACAGAAACACAGAACAGAGGAAACCCCGCTTGCACACACACACACACAATCTCAACCTGTGTGTGAGACAGTCTTAGCCCTTCAACCAGCCCCCTGCCCAAACCCGGTCTCCCTCTCTCACACCCTGCTAATCACAGTCAAGGCAGGGCCAGTTAGCAAAAGAATGTCCCCTTTTTGTCCGGAGCCCAAGGCCACATTTCCAGGGAAAGAATCCCCCAGATCAGAGTGACAATCCTGGGGAAGGAGCCTGGAAAGCTGGCCTCTACGTCCTGGTGCTTTGCTGAGATGTTCCAGTCTAGTACAGATCTTCTTGCAGGGTGAGAATGGGAGACCGTTTTCTTCCTTTTTTCATGCTTCTTTGAAGAATGTTAGAGTTGAGTATCAAGTCTTTTTGTTCCTCAGTTTTTTCGTCACCTTCCAACTGGTCTCCCTCTTGTCTGCTCTTTCTCCCGTTCACTCCCTCCAGCCAGTGGCTCAGCTCTTTCTAGCAGCTGTTTATTATTTTAATCAGCATCCTCCCTACAACCCCCCAACCCCCTCCCAAAACCAATGCAGAGACAGGAAGGGGAAGCAACAGAGAGAGAGTTGTGAGAAGAGAGGGAATGGTAAAGGGGGCATTGGACCAAGTTAAGCCATAGTTTACGAGCGGACCATTCTACCTGTCCATGTCTATGAACAGTAAAATTACAGTAAAATGAATGGCAGAGGTGTGGAGGTTTTTGGAGTGTTTTATCTTAGCAACCAAGATCAGGTAGATACATTAGGTCTGTACCGGCCTCTGAACGTGAAGGCCTATGAAAAGACACAGTCGACATTAGGGATGACATATGGCATGCATCGCGTATCCACACATCAGCCTGCTGCCAAAGGCGACAGAAAAAAGAGAACAATAATATTATGCAGAATATTCATAAGGAGACGACTTTGAAGTGTGCTTTACCTAATTAAAATATTTACATATGCAGTTTTCCATCACAACTGCACTTCTGATGAGCCACTATGTATGCAGACAAGAATATGCGCCGTGTTTTTTTGAAAAGCTAGTCCAAGTCGATTAACCGGCAGGAAATTATCAAGTCCAACATGCAACTGAGTCAAATTCAATGACTGTGGGGAAATTCACTGGAAAGAGCCTTAGGGACAGAGAATGCATTGGACGATTGTGACTTTCCCAAGGGTTTGCTGCACTCTGTGAGTGACTAGGCGGAAACAACTAAACACACAGAAGGAAAAACACACACACTAACAGAAATCAACACACACATAAAGAGAAATACACACACACAAAGAGAAATACAAGCACATACACACACAGAGATAAACACACACACGCAATCAGACAAACAAGGACACACACAGAGGCTGTCCATGTTTAAGAGAGCAGGAGGTAAAAGTGACAACATTACTACAGCTAAGAGGATTAGAATCATTACAGAGAATGGAGAGCTATTAACCCTGAGCGAGGCGGATGGAGGGAGAAAAATCAATAACGAAAGATACAAATAGAAAGCTAAAAAAAAGAAAAAACAACATGTTGAGTTGGAAAAAGAGACAGAGAGCAACAGAAAGTAGAAAGACAGATAGAAAATCAATTAGAGAGGAAAGGAGAATGAGAGATGTGGCTTAAAGGACTGGGGCACATCGGCCTTTCACTCCCTGGCTGGGTCAGAGGAACGAAGGGCTGAAGAAAGTAAATGGAAATCTGGGGTCTGATCCTCATCCCCTATAGCCCTGGAAATGACAGCGAACAGAGGAGAGGACAGAGGGGAAGTAGTAGTAAGATAAAGAGCTTCAAAAAGGGGTGGGGAGGCGGAGTTGGTCTCACCCTGTTAGGAGTGGAGATGCCGGAGCTGTGGGCTAACAAAGCCCAATATCAGTTAGGGCACAGATGAAAATAGAAAACGAGTTATCCACACAGTACCACATAGGTACACTGTGCAGCTGGTAAGATGAAGCCAGAAATGATTGAAATCGAACGCCAATATTTTTTCATCATGATATATAGTTAATACAAGACATTTTTTTCTGAAATGGATAATTGTTAATGGGAATATCAACTGCTACAAACATACAACCATACACAAGGGAAATGGTTCTCTGATAAGAACAGCCATTGCACCCTTTGGGCTATTTCTTTCCATCCGAGATTGTTTTGATAGGAACCCTTCTGAATCCCATGTAAAACCCGTTCCGTGTAAGGCACCACCTACAACCACATTTGTTTCTTCTCCTACAGGAACTTCATAAGGTATTTCAAAGGACACCAAAATGAGACATACAGTAAATGTCAATTTATTTTCCAAAGAGGGTGACAAACTAAAATCCCTAATATGTGGTTTGAATTAAGAATGGAGAGCATGACAAGGGACATAATACTTCAA
This sequence comes from Esox masquinongy, assembly GCA_016801175.1. Classification (NCBI taxonomy): domain Eukaryota; kingdom Metazoa; phylum Chordata; class Actinopteri; order Esociformes; family Esocidae; genus Esox; species Esox masquinongy. The sequence continues at coordinate 81,757 of JACXGI010000115.1, forward strand.
ACTTTTTTTTTCTTATCTAGTCCTGGCAAACTTTGGTCATCGCACAATCTATTCCTGTGTCCCATACCATGTCTATTTTTACATGTCATTCTTTTGCACTCTTGCATCTCCCTTTTACTCACTGACAGAGATCTCTCCATGACCTAGATAACTTTGCTCTCTTTTCCACTTGTCAATCACTCATTTCTTTCTCTGTCTTCATTTCTCACCTTCCACTGCACACATGCACACAAACACGAAAAGTTGAGTACCTCAGGGCCAAACTGAATTCAGTTTTGAAGGCAGTAAAGGAACTCTTTGTCTACTATCCGATTGAGGAATCATGCATTCCACACTCAAACCAGCCACGCCCCCCCAGCCACCTCCGAAGGGTCACTTCCTGTGCCCGAGGTTATCGCCAACGCACCACTTCCTTTTAAAGGGACAGCGCCATGTAGGGAGATGAGAGAATTGTTTGTGACTGTACAGTTTGTGTGTATATTCTATATGTATGTGGGTGTGTGTGTGTAAGTGTGTCTGTGTTTGTGTGCAAGCATGCAGTCACAAGAATGCATGTGCATCTCCCCAACTCCGCTAAATGTCTCCCTGGTGGTCCAATCAGAGTCGTGTGAGATCACATTGGGAGTAAAAATGTTACTCGCTCTGTCACACAATATAGAAAAAGGGCATCAGCAAAAAAGTGTCAGAGGGCAGTGCTCATACCTGCCTGACACACATTTACCTCAGCCTTCCTTCACAGAGCTACCAACGAATAAGAATGAAGAGAATGCTGATGGATGGTGAACTGTGAACAGACAAGTCGATGGAGAGATGGAACCACACTGTTGCCGTTGCAGGAACAATTTCAAAAAAATTGCGTTGGTCGCACCAGGGGCACATTTCTCAATCTTGAAGACCAATGCAGATGCATATAGAGGATATTTTTATCCTGTGAATTTTCAATATCTTTGATGGAGGCATTCCTTTACGCTTATGCAGTCCAATTCCCCTGAGCAACAAGGTTTTGGCGTTCAAAGACAGGATTTAAACGAACACATTCCACGTTCTGTATCTCAAACATGCTGCACAGCCAGACATAACAAAGTGCTGGGACCCTGACAATCAAGCAAACATCTGTGTAAAGTTACTGAAAATGAACAAAAACCATTTATGAAAAGAAATGCTTCACCAAAAATGCAAACTCCTGCATCCTGTGTCACCCAGAAAGCAGAAAGACTTGTGGGTTTGATTCCCACGGGGACATGAAAAAAGTGTATGCATTCACTTTTAACTGAAAGTTAAAGTACTACAAAAAGAAACCCAAGAAAACTCTGAAAATACTGTAATTCTTTCTCTTCACCAACAGCAACAGACAACCTACTGTATGAGGTCAAGGCCACAGGGATCAGAGGTCACAGAGCCAATCACTAACAACGCAATCACTAACGCGCAAAAGGTCGATCCAATGATCCAATCTGTTTGACCAGACTACTCCCTGGGGCGGGAGTAGTCCAAAACATCCAGGGTGTCTTCAATAGGGAAATTGAAATTGATTGCGACCAGCAGTTTCAAGGCTGTTTTGCTGACTGATAATCCACACTGATAATCAACTATTGATTTTATGGAGTGTTGTGGTGTCTTGGTGCTTAGTAGTCACTTGGGATGTGCGATTACGACAAAAGGTGAAATGTTAACTTCCTCAACCGTTGGATGACGTCCACATGCACGAGCTTGCAGTGAGTAATACAAACAACACTAGCTGTTGTGTACGTGTTTAACGGCTCATTTGAGTGTGTTGGCCACATACTCTTATAATCACCACCAGGCACAGCCACTTTCATCACTTTCCCGTCAAAATAACACAAAAAACCCTGCCAGAAAATCTTTTTAAAGAAAAATGGATTTAGTGTCCATTAACATCTTATTGTTAGCTCTATTGGGTTTAGGCTGGGTTTCTGTATGAATATCTTTACAAGCACTTGGTAAAAATGGCTTCATAAAACATTTGATTGATGACACAGTCAATAGTGCAACATGTATATATATATATATACAGTGCTGTTCAAAAGTATTCAAACTCCTGACAAATTATTTTCTTTTCCTGAATTACAAATGGTACACGGAAATGTCATTCTGTTATGTTATTCTGAAGTTATTTTAAAACAGTGCTCTCAAAATCTATTACTGTATGGTGACATTGGCTTTATGCTGGGAAATATATGTAAGAAAAACAAAAAACTTAACTATTAAAGTGGCAGTCACATTTTCTAGATAAAACCCCCACTGTTAAAGGATCAGTGGTCAGGCTGTGACTGAAGGACAATTAAGAGAATTCTACAGTAGCATTCAAAGTTTGAGATGAAGTAATACAAATGCATAGTTTAGGAAAAGGATAGAAAATAATATCCAAGTGTTTGGATATCCCAGTGAGCATAGTTAATAATCAAGGAGTTGAGGAAGCTGCACCACACTACCTAGGCACTGCCAAGAAAAGTCTATCCCTGAATCTCAAACAAGATGGAGATTTGGGAGATTAGACACAGAGAGGCTAAGATTCACTTTGAAGAAGATTTAAGGTACAGTGGCTTGGAGTGAAAAAAATAATGCACCGATCAATCATATCAAGAGCTCTGCATAAAACTGTTCAGTAAAGGACAGTGGCAAGAAAGAGTTTGACATGGGTCATCAAAAATTGAGAGACCCATGTGGCGATGTTCGAAAAGATTTTTTGTCAGATGAGACCAAGAGCTTTTTGGACAAATCTATAAGTGTTGCGTGTGGCGCAAACCTAACACTGCCTAAGGTTGGGCGGTATAACCAACAAACCAAATCAGAATAACGGTATATATCAAAATACACAGCTCAAAAAAATTAAAGGAACACTTATATCACACATCTGGTCTCAATGAACAAAATATATTAAACAACAAAATCATTACTGTACTTTGTGTAATTCGATGAGAAGAAAATGACATAACAATGGTCAATGGAAACCAAAATCACCAACCGATTGAGGGCTGGATTCAAACTCACAATGATAATCTAAGTAAACAATTGAAATCAGACCCGTCTGACGTCTAAGGATTTCATCCCGGTACCTAACAGCAGTCAAGGTACCGTTGGCAATAACGTGGAGGTCTGTGAGACCCCCCAAGGATATGCCTCCCCGAACCATCACTGACCCACTGCCAAACCAGTCATGCTGAATGATGTTGCAGGCAGCATAACGTTCACCACGGCGTCTCCAGACTCTTTCACGTCTGTCACATGTGCTCAGTGTGGACGTGTTCTCACCTGTAAAGAGAATGGGGCACCAATGGCGGATCTGCCAATTCTAGTGTTCTCTGGCGAATGCCAATCGAGCTGCACGGTGCTGGGCTGTGAGCACAGGTCCCACTAGAGGACGTCAGGCCCTCATGCCACCCTCATGGAGACTGTTTCTGACAGTTTGGTCAGAAACATGCACACCAGTAGCCCACTGGAGGTCATTTTGTAGGGCTCTGGCAGTGCTCCTCCTGTTCCTCCTCGCACAAAAGAGCAGATACCGATCTTGCTGCTGGGTTCATGCCCTTCTACGGCCCTGTACGGCTCTCCACATGTAACAGCCCGTCTACTGGTGTCTCCACCATGCTCTTGAGACTGTACTGGGAGACGCAGCAAACCTTCTTGCGACGGCAAGTATGGATGTGCCATCCTGGAGGAGGAGCTGGACTACTTGTGCAACCTGAATGGGCTGCAGGTACCACCTCATGCTACCAGTAGTGACAAGGACACTAGCAAAATGCAAAACTAGAGGAGAATCTGTCAGGAATGATAAGGATACAGCAATTGTCTGTGGCCACCACCTGCAAAACCATTCCATTTTTGGGGGTTGTCTTGCTGTTGCCTCTCCAGTGCACCTGTTGTCACTTTCATTTGCACCAAAACAGGTGACATTGATTCACCATTGTTTATGCTTCCTAACCGGACAGATTGATATCGCTGAAGTTTAATTAACTTGGTGTTATACTGTGATGATTATGTGTTCCCTTAATTTTTTTGAGCAATATATATTAATTTGTTCCTTTAATTGCAATTCAAAAGAAACATTGTACAAAATATTTTAAGAAGAAATACAACACTACAATGTATTTTGAGGAGTAAGTATTCCATTTTACAGTGCTATTACTTTGGTATGCTCTATATTGGACAACATTTCAAAAATGCAGAAAACTTCAGAACAATAAAATTAACAGATAATAGTCTTCAGATTAGTTGTATTTAATTATTCCAAAATGAACTGAACTGCTACAGCACTGAACAATGCAATTTACAATATATCTTCCTTGAAAAAAGGTGTACAAACCAATGTGTTGTGTCATAAGGACAGCTTGTTGTTATTGACTCATGCAGCGCTGTCTGAGTACTGGCTTGTCGTTTGACACTGACACTACTAACTATCAATGACCCTCTAGTTCCTGAACACATTGTATACATTTCCTCTTAATGTTGCACCTTTCGTCTTGAGGTGATGGAATTGAAGAAGCTACGCGATAACCACAAATGTTGCCCAACATTGTAGATAGTTGTTTTCTGCTGGTGGTCTGAATTATGTACACTACCGTCCAAAAGTTTGGAATGCCCTTGTTTTCAAAAGAAATGCACATTTTTTGTCCATTAAAATTACAAATTTGATCAAAAGGTACTGTCAGCTTACAATAGCTGATTTTGCCTGTCAGTATTTTAAACTAAAATAAAATATCAAACAGATGACATTTCAATGTACCACTTGTCATAGTGATATGACTTGTCATTGTGATTTGAAATGATATCATTGGTTAGGGGTTTGAATACTTACGCAAGGCACAGTATATAGGCCAGTGCTTGAAAGCTTGGGAAATGTGCTTGAAAGCTTGGGAATGAGACAAAATTTCTCTCATTTACACACAATGTTCTCTCCATTAAGGGTGGCAGAGAAAAGATACATCTGTTCTATTTCTGAAATAATTTGTTGGAGTTGACCAACAACAGAAAAAACAGCCTGTGTGATACTGTACATTAGCATGCACATCCAACAGAAGGATCAATTCCACTCATGCCAGCTAGTAACTAGTACTACTGGTTTATAGAACGATGGGAAAACTGAATGAACCCTGATTTTCATGACATGAACCAGCACAAACCTTTAGTAGAAAAAAGGCTCTCACACAGCCTCAGTCTCTCCCAAAAACAGCTCACCGAAAAGATAAAAGCTCACAAAATGATACATGGAAACTCCCTGACGGCAATAGTTGTAATACATGACCTCATAGACGCCTGGGTCGTAAATGGCTGCGATGTGAACACAATTAAGGAATGGGTGCACCTTCAGCCGTGCATGCTGGGTAAAGGAGAGGATCGGAAAGGTTATCAATCGATTAGAGAACAGCGTTAGATAAGACCAGAGCGTCGTCATGCAGGCCCAGAAAGGTCAATGAGCAGCAATGGGGAACTGGAGTGAACTAGCCTGTGTTAAAAGATGGTCCTTCACTTGACAAAATGTCTGTGGAAGGACATTTTAAAGAGGGAAAGATAGCAAAATAATAATGTCACACTAAGACGGCTTACCTAATTGTTTGTCTATCCTTAAGGGGTCCAGAAAACCATATTCCTTAACAATATGATCTCCTAACCCCAAACTTAACCATTAACCTAATTCTAACCCCAGTTGTACTTTTTTACCCTAAATCTAGCCCTTAAGATGGAAATAGCCTTGTTCTTACTTGTGAGCAGCTAAAAAGCTTTATGGAGACCAATTTGTCAGGTTTTGCCAATTTTGTGGGTGATCTGGTCAGAGTTGGTACACACACGCACACACGCCCCCCGGTGGCAACTAGCAGTTGAAATGCTGCTGCCATCTAGAAAGCTAAACAGCAAACACAGCCTGTGGTTAGAAATGGAAGATCTCACAGAAGCCTTGTTTAAAGTTGATCCTTTGTCCAAACACCCATCCTTTGTCCTAATATTGTTCACATTCTGATTGTACCCACATTTTCAGACTTGCTCTGCAGTACAGCTTTGCTGTTGGAGTCAGGAGTTCAAATTCTGATCACGGCCTGCAACTCTCCTAGAGGCCCATGCAAATCCATCCAGTTTCACACTGTGACCAGATAACAAAATGATCTGAAGAGATATTAACTTCAAATAATATTACATTTTTTATTTTAAATAAATAAAGTTAAAACACCCCCACCCCCCAAAAAAAATAACCTTTTAAAAACTTTCTTCACCTGTCAAAAAATGTGGGCACAGTCAGGAGCTTGAGAAACAGAAAATGACAGTTGAAAATATCTCTAAGTTTTGATAGACAGTGACAGTTAACAGGTGAGGATCTAGTCCGGTGTTACAATATGGGTTTGTTTTCAGCAGAACTTGACCAGACAGGAGTATAAATACCAGCATTTTAACCAGCGTTTTAACAGACATGTCCAATAGCCCACAGACAAATGTTCCATGGAAAGTCATAGAGATAACAAGAGGATAAACAGCGTGTCAGTGTCCTGACAAAAACACAATAACATATATGTGACATAATCATAATTATCATATCCCTACACCAATCAAAATTCTAACCTGCAGACATCCAACATACCATTAGTACAGGTGGCTGTTAAAAAATGTCAATCCCTCTTAAAGCGTAATTAAACACATTGCTCCGTAATTTTGAAATGAAACTTCTGATAACATTATTACTATTCAGTGAGGAACCTTTTTAAAGCAATCAAAATAACTCTGAATTCTGTCTGACCCTACATTTCTCAAAAACCTCCATGTCAAATTGCCTCTATTGAAACTGGCTTTTTGAAACATTAAGAACAGCTTTGATAGGCCAGATAAGAACCCTGAGCAGGTAGTGCTGGCTGGTAAGGATCACTCTCTGGGACAGTCTATTCTACAGGGTGATCTCATTGTAAAATGGAAGGGTTTTTCAAGCACTGTAAGGAGCCCACTGCTTTAAGAGTGCAGCCTAGTGGAATGATAAAGGCCCAATGATAGCAACAGAGGCGTGTAAAGTGTTCACTGAACGTGTCCCTGCTTTGAACAAATCTGTGGACACCAGAGGCTGTCTTATGAAATATATCAGGCCATCAAAGCTACCCTAACTCTAACAGCAGGAATCAGGATAGCGAGATTTTCTCCGGTAACTCACTCCATTTTCCAACATTTTGAGGAAACTTTTAAGAATTGTAAGAGTAATTTGAACAGTGTGACATGAAATGGAACAGTTGAATATGCAATGTCTAAATATGTCTCCCTATTGTCATATTGCAAAGCTTAACAAAACTCAGTGCCACAGAAGCAGACTGTAAAACATGCAAGTGAGAAATGAAACGTGCAGGCAGTTTCACAAGCGGATTGCTACATCTTTCAGCAGGCCTACACCTGCAACAAACAACAAAGAGTGTAGACGAATGTTCTTGACTATTCCATCCTATTACGCGCGTATAGTTTGTGTAGCCAGAAGCCTCCCGTTTTATTACTTTATGCAGCAACATAAATAATTTAGCAAGACTCTAAGCAATGATCACCTACTTAAAAAATATGGATTTTTCAACTAAGAAATGTTAATGATTGTTAATGACTGCAAACAAATTAGAACAAAAAAGCCTACTGATAATGGCAAAATAATTACAGGCTGGTTGAGATTTGCACCCAATTGATAAATGGTAGTACTTTGTAGCCAGTATGGTTCGGAATCTCAACCACAACCTCAGAGAAAAAAAAGCTACCTTTCCACGGTAGGCTAAAACTCATTTTCAATAGACTGTACAGTGAGGGAAAAAAGTATTTGATCCCCTGCTGATTTTGTACGTTTGCCCACTGACAGAAATGATCAGTCTATAATTTTAATGGTAGGTTTATTTAACAGTGAGAGACAGAATAACAACAAAAAAATCCAGAAAAACGCATGTCAAAAATGTTATAAATTGATTTGCATTTTAATGAGGGAAATAAGTCAGAACATGACTTAGTACTTGGTGGCAATCACAGAGATCAGACTTTTCTTGTAGTTGGCCACCAGGTTTGCACACATCTCAGGAGGGATTTTGTCCCACTATTCTTTGCAGATCTTCTCCAAGTCATTAAGGTTTCGAGGCTGACATTTGGCAACTCAAACCTTCAACTCCCTCCACAGATTTTCTATGGGATTAAGGTCTGGAGACTGGCTAGGCCACTCCAGGACCTTAATGTGCTTCTTCTTGAGCCACTCCTTTGTTGCCTTGGCCATGTGTTTTGGGTCATTGTCATGCTGGAATACCCTTCCACAACCCATTTTCAATGCCCTGGCTGAGGGAAGGAGGTTCTCACCCAATATTTGACGGTACATGGCCCTGTCCATCATCCCTTTGATGCGGTGAAGTTGTCCTGTCCCCTTAGCAGAAAAACACCCCCAAAGCATAATGTTTCCACCTCCATGTTTGACGGTGGGGATGGTGTTCTTGGGGTCATAGGCAGCATTCCTCCTCCTCCAAACACAGCGAGTTGAGTTGATGCCAAAGAGCTCGATTTTGGTCTCATCTGACCAGAACACTTTCACCCAGTTCTCCTCTGAATCATTCAGATGTTCACTGGCAAACTTCAGACGGGCCTGTACATGTGCTTTCTTGAGTGGGGGACCTTGCGGGCACTGCAGGATTTCAGTCCTTCAAGGTGTAGTGTGTTACCAATTGTTTTCTTGGTGACTATGATCCCAGCTGCCTTGAGATCATTGACAAGATCCTGCTGTGTAGTTCTGGGCTGATTCCTCACCATTCTCATGATCATTGCAACTCCATGAGGTGAGATCTTGCATGGAGCCCCAGACCGAGGGAGATTGACAGTTCTTTTGCATTTCTTCCATTTGCGAACAATCGCACCAACTCTTGTCACCTTCTCACCAAGCTGCTTGGCGATGGTCTTGTAGCCCATTCCAGCCTTGTGTAGGTCTACAAATCTTGTCTCTGACATCCTTGGACAGCTCTTTGGTCTTGGCCATGGTGGAGAGTTTGGTATCTGATTGATTGCTTCTGTGGACAGGTGTCTTTTATACAGGTAACAAGCTGAGATTAGGAGCACTCCCTTTAAGAGTGCTCCTAATCTCAGCTTGTTACCTGTATAAAAGACACCTGGGAGCCAGAAATCTTTCTGATTGAGAGGGGATCAAATACTTATTTCCTTCATTAAAATGGAAATCAATTTATAACATTTTTGACATGCGTTTTTCTGGATTTTTTTGTTGTTATTCTGTCTCTCACTGTTAAAATTATAGACTGATCATTTTCTTTGTCAGTGGGCAAAAGTTCAAAATCAACAGGGGATCAAATACTTTTTTCCCTCAATGTATGTAGCCTAATAAAGCTTATAATATTTTAAGTTAGACGAATTGCATGAAGCTCTGTGTTCAAATTAGACTACATAACCAAAATTCTGTGGTGAGTTGGAAAGACTTCTGAGTTGATTAAATGTGACAAATACAACTTCAGACCCATGTGTATTTCTCCATAATAAAATGATCATGTCCTATTTTTATTCTGCTGGTATTACGCTTTTAATGAGAAATTCAGTTTTGAATGAGAAACCCTATTATTTCTTGCAATTTTCTCAGGAAGCACAATTGTTAGATTCTGGGGACAATAATAATAAACCCTAGTCCTCCTTACATGAAAGAGATTTTTGTTATATGTAAGTTGAGGTTACTTCT
>JACXGI010000115.1:91535-109060 GCA_016801175.1 Esox masquinongy
GAGAGAGAGAGAGAGAGAGAGAGAGAGAGAGAGAGAGAGAGAGAGAGAGAGAGAGAGAGAGAGAGAGAGCTACACCAACAGTCAAAGCTAATTTTGAGGACTCCCTTTGTTTAATCCTAAGCAGGGCATTGTGGGTAAGCCAAAGCAACAAACAAATGAGTGCAGGCCTTGAAGTCTGATTAGAGGGCTGAGACTTCATTATAAAACCCCAGACACTGCAAACTGACATCTACATACTACAACACAGCAGCCAGCCAACCAGAATGCCAGATGAGACAGAAACACAGGCAGACAAACAGAAAATATATACAGACATATACAGATTTGTAGAAAACAGAGAGACAGGAATCTCAATAGATATGACAGAGGCCAGTAGAAATGACTGTCACCGAGATAACAGGCGGTTTGTAAACACATACTGGTGTCACTGAATGAGTGTATTGTAACTGCACCTTTTCAGTATATTGAATGTGTGACAGTGACAAGGTGAGGGATTACATTGTCTCTGCTGATTAACTCTGATTGGCAGGGAAGGGAGAGAGAAAGGGATTGAGAAAGGAAGGGACGTCAGTGTAGAGTGTGCTTTGTTTACAGGTTACAGAGTACCCGCTCCTCCCTCTCTTCCTCTTCATCCCCCCTCGTCCTCCTCCTCCCAATTAGATTATTGCTGGTGAATGTGCGAGTGACTGCAAAACCTCATTGGGTCACCCTTACCAGCCGTTGCCATGACAACTGGTTTATTACTTCCTGAATGTTTACGGCACATCAGTTCCCTCAGCCTATAGGACGACTGTTTGTAGATGTAGGCCTAAAATCAATGCCACAGTACCAGTACCAGTCAAAAGTTTAGAGACACCAAACTGTTGACTGGAACTGTACGTCCAAGCTCTATCTCTGTCTTCTCTGTTTAGATTAGAAGGGATAGAAGTCCCCTAAGGTTTTGTCTTAAATCTCATCCTTTATTGACCTGCTGGCCTGCAATCTCCTTCAATCCATTTTTTCCATTTCGGTCTAAACTAACTCATACTCTGTCTTTCGGTCTATTCTCAGTGGGGTATTGCCACCCTCTCATCACCAGGCTCGGAGGTTAAGATGCTGTGGTGTGGGTGTGCGCCTCGGTCTCTGTCCTTCTTAATAGGTGCTCTGCCCTCCCAAGGGAGACACCAAGTACAGTGTCTTAACCTCCAGGCCTGTGGTGTGGGAGCTCCGCCCTCCCAAAGGATCCATTTTCACCCTGACCCGTTTGGCTACAACAGGCCTCCACCTCACACGTTGGCTCTCCCTGACGTGCCTACAGTGGTAATGAGGATATGTAAATAAAGAAGCCCTGTCCCACCAATCCCCCACTGCTGTTTCCCTACAGACACACCAGCCATCGGCAGCGCTCGCCATAATGTCTTCTGTCCATACTGTCAACCCTAGTTTGGGTCTCTCCAAGGAAGTGATGGGTGTGTGTGTGTGTGTTTTCTGTGAGATACAGGTTGAGTGGAGAAACAGGCTAGGTCTTTATGTAGTGTCTCCATACACGCCACTAAGCATGTTTAGAAAGTGATTCGCCGTCATGCATTAAAACACTTAGAGCGGCTGGGGAATCAGACCTGGTATCCTGTAAGTGAAAGTGCCATGCTACATAAAACCACTCTGTGTAGATGTTCTGCATTACCCCTTACTTTATGGAATTAGTTTGAATTAACATGGGTAGCACATGTTGAACTCAAGTCATCTAACAGCACAGGGCCGACGACTTGCTTGCACTTGGCTCTGAGCGTAGCCTTTAAGTGGGCAGAACCCAGATTAATTCTGTGTCGACAGCACTCTCCAATCAAGGGCTGGGTTGGTAAGGACCTGTGCTCATCATCAAGGGCTACCATGCTGATTTGGCGGGTCCCGTTCTGTAGGGGCGGGGCTAAGCATCGAGGATCATTAACCTGCTGTTCCTGCAGTGTCCTCCAATCAGCGTTAAGGGCCCATTGAAACACAGCTCATTGCGACACTTAACACTACATTTAACACGCCGGTTAACACCAGCTCTTTCGCAATTCGGCTAATGAGACAAAGACCAAGATCGGCGCAGGTACTCAGGCAGAGGCCATTCAGACAAGATCAACAATCTTGGGGAAGGATTGTAATACACGATTGGCGGTGCAAATTTACAAGTCGAGTTCACGTGAACTGCACGCAGAAATACACACACAAACAGACGCTCAATCATGTAAGTGACAAGACAAATCCCCATGTCATCAATAAGCCATCTCCCAAGGCAAGCCTCTATAAATGACTGATAAATGGAGAAGAATGGGGTTGACAAGGACACCAGGAAACAAAGCACAAAACAATGGGACCACCGAAACACCGCGACTGCCCCGCTGCTCGTGTGGACCTGGGTTTGTGGGGTGACAAGGCCTTCGGTGTAATCGGTGGAGGTGGCGAGGGGGATTTATGTTCGTGGGAGTGCCGCAACACTGTTTCGCCGGTAGAATGGCCTGGCTTAATCAGATTTAATCCAATCAAACATGCGGAGTGGGGGGCGACAAATGCATGGTGAAGTGTGCGCAGCGATGAGTTATTTAAATTAGCCTGAAATAATGGTATGTGTGTATACAGCATAAGCGAGTTGAACAATTTTATAAGCAAGCATCCAGGTTAATCTGATTCTCCTCCCACTCTCATCTGTGAATTATACAAGTGGTGTGCACGCATGCGCGCACGCACGTACGCATGCACATAATTTACTAATTAATTACTAATTAATTTACATAATTTACTTGTGAGGACTTTGGGGACAATGTATTTCCATTAAAAATCCTATTTTCTCTAACCCCCAACCTTAACCATATGCGCAAAAAAGCCATGTATAAAAGTGAGGGCCAGCAAAACGTCCTCACTAGTCATGATTTACCATGGATTACGGTACTTGAGAGCATCTAGTCCCCACACGTATAGTAACCTACACGTGGTAATGCGTGATTTAAGCTAAGCCATAAGATAAGCCTCAAGGCTGTGGCGGAAAGGATAAATTCATGCGGTCATCAGGATCTGATGGAATTAATTAGTGCTGATTGGAAATGGACATGAACAAGCAAAAAGTGTACAGCTTGTGATGATTGTACGGTGTCTTAAGAAGCACTTGGACAGCTGATTGAAGATGAGCCGCTCATAATGGACCGGGGTGGATTTACAGACTGACGGTGTGCATTAGATTACATGCATGGCTTTACTCCAGATGAAGGGCTCCGGAGTGCTATATTGAGTGCTTTCGAATGCTTCTCCACAAGACTTGCTTAAGTGCTGCAGCGAGACAAATGCAGCGAGCCATCTCTCCTATTTATCTCCCGCTCCCTCCTCATCTAGATGTATTGGTCTCTGACTTCATGAATGTCCCACTCTAACATGGCTTGTCCTATACTTTCTAAATAGGGGGCTCGACCAGTTTGATTCCATTCCGTCCCTCTGTATGTCCCATCCATTACTATCTAGCTGATTTTAAGGGGAACGTTTCTACTCGTGCATGGCACATTAATGCATCAGCGTCCGGTATGAAGCGAATATATTTGACAAGCTAATGAAAACTACAGTTAGTGCAATGACTTGTCTATATAAACAGTTAGCACTAGTTAGTAATTACAAAAACACTCCGAAGCAAACCGTGTGCAGAGGCACGAAAAACATATCCAAGAGTTCACCTGACTCCACGGGATGTTGTAGGTTGAAAAGTTCCTGTGTGCCTTTGTAATGAAAAGACTCTCATACATTTAATAATTTACCTAAACAAATAAAATATATATATATATACACTCACACACACACATATGACTTGATTGGCTGTTAGGATGGTCTAAAGAAGTGATTCCCAACTAGGTCTATCCACAGGGGTACTTGAGACTGGAGACCATAGGCTAACTAGTAAAATGCATATGGGGCCAGTTCAAGGGTATTCTAGACAGAAGAATTACAGACTACTGAATTCAGTGGTGGTACAGTAACCAAAAAAGATTGAGAACCACTTCCTTACCCAGTCACTGGTCTGTTACAATCAGTTACAATGTGAAGAGGCTGAAATTACATGCATTTTTTTAAAATCAGCAATTTCCCACAGACATTGAAATCATAGTGCAGAAATATCTAGAAAATGGAGGAATCCCATTTTAGAAAACACTGGGCCTTTAAACTGTTTGTCCATTTCTCTCACTCAAACACTCAATCTCTCCCTCCATCTCTCTATCTACTGTACATTTGTCACTCAGCCATGTAGTCCATTAGTCAAATCGTTCCGCAGCAACACTGATGTTGTGAGAAAACTGAGTGCCCCTCTAAAATGAAATATAACCTCAAAAACATACAAGCAAGTTAATGAAAGAATACAATTAACACATTGACAAACAAAGCCTGCCGGTGGGTCATTGACTTCGGATGGTTTAGATGGTTTTCATTAGATGCATTTAATTGATGGTGTTATTAGTGGCTGTGATAAATTATCGCTCCAGCATCAGTTGCATTGATGATGAAAAGAGAGGGGGTGAATGGTAGAGAGATGAAGAAAGAGATAGAGTGAGACAAAGCAGAGAATAAGAGAGAGAGACAGAGTTGAAAGACTTATCCCAAGATTCTTGGATGACAGACAATCGAAACAGGAACATACAAATAGTTGTTATCTGTTCTCTCTGCAATTCACATTTGATTCTTTTGATGTTGTGAGCTATATAGAAACAAAAGACAGAGACATTCAGTTTGTCCAATTAGTGGCAACTAAAGCACAACAGAGACTGCAACGGAGAACATCTGTAATGAAGAGCACTTGGACTGTGCAGATATTCAAAATACACTATTAGTTTAACACACTGTCAAGCATGGTGGCTAAATGGATAGGTCGACTTCAAATCGTGTGAGTGAAATTCAAGGTTGGGTTAGAAGGCCTGTGGTGTCACATTTCATGATAAGCCATTCTTCACTTCTCTCAAGTCTGGACCAAAGCACCATTAGCTTTGTCCAAATTCATGAATTAAAACCGGGATAACAAAACTAGAAAAACCTACAATGCATTTGGACATTTTGACTCTCTATTTTTCAAGGTTTGAATGTCATTAAGACAAATAATTTCCATGGTCTGTTCTGATCAGAGTTATGTCTTCCTCAACAATTTTACAGCTGGTTTGCAGCCTAAACTGTCACATATTTATGTGCCATTATAGAAAGTCTATATAACCATAGCAAAGTTGATGTCCCAAATTGAGGACACCAACTCCAAGTTGGGAACCCAGGTACAAGGCCACCTAACATGACTTAACCAGTGGTAGGACCACATGCACTGGGTATTGTCTACAAACCATGGAAGACCACATAGTAGTAGTAAGAGACCTGACTACAATAGTCGTCAGAGCCTGTGCAAATTAAACCGATTTTGTTTGCACTCATCCAAAAAAGACATCCAAATTAAGATATGACAAAATGCATTTGTTATTTCTAAAAGGGTACCACAGTGGTGACCTTAAGATCAATTTACATTCCTGATTTTAATGTGGTTAGTGCTTATGGGGGGCAATGTAACACTGTCAGTGGCCATTCCTTCACCTTTTAATAAACCATTAGCATTTGACACTCTCCGACTCCTCCCCTGTACATACATCCCCCCATACACACAGCTGTTGTGAATGTATGTGACTAGCTTCTTTTTAAATAACTTTTCTATCTGAATGAAGCAGCAGTCCATCTGCCAACGGTTAGTATAATAACAGAAGTGATTGTGTCTGACTATTCTCCCAGCTTTGAATCCAGGACACCTCTCTGACTGATGTTTACTATCACACTACACCAAAATGCATCTTTATTTATTAGCTAGAAATCCCTTGACCCATAATAATAATTATCTCTTCACCTCACAGAATAAATGAGAAAAAACGCCCATTAACGACAGAAGCTAACTGCTGCGGGTGATGCTTAATTAAATACAGAAAATAGGTATTTACATATTATTGTATTATTTTTGACTACATTACCTTTTTGACAATAACAACAACATTTTTACAGCAAGTTTAGTGTACCATTATTCCTTCATACCATGTTTGCTGTAGTTTTGAGTCAGGGCCAATTTATTTATATTTCAATCACTGATCAAAACATGTTTGCTGATGGCTTGGGTATTCTCTCTGCAGCAAACTTATGGTGAACAATATGATTGGACATCAAACAGCTAAAAAAATCTAAGCATTAAATTGCAAAGCATAGGTAAATGTTATTAATTTATTGAAAAAAATGGGAACAGATTTCTCCCTGTAGGATAGAGAAGCAAAAACAGATGAATAGTTGAAAACAAGATGACAGTAAGAATAATATGATTGCTGCTTGGATTTTTCCTATTTCACACAAACACAAAGTGTATTATACGCATGTATGAATAAGAAATGTATTTTTGACACATCCCACTCTCCCTGAGGCACCTTGGAGATTGGGGTCACGGGCAGGAGATCAGCCATTATCGACAACGAACCTGGAGCAATTACAGTTAAGTGCCTTGCTCAAGGGCACAACGACAAGCCACTGCTAAGATTGCAAACTAAGCAACCGTCCATTTCACCACTTTGTCTCCTTTCTCCCTACTTTCTCCCCCCTCCCTCGTCCCGTAGCTCTCCATCTTCCGTGTCGTAAAAAACACACCTGGTGTTTGACTGCTGGTGTGATTTACCCATCATGCCTCTCTGTTGGTTCACTTAACCCCGACCTAGACAGAATAATTGGCTCTGCTTAAATCCTTGTCTCTCTCTCTCTCTCTCGCACGCTCTCTCTCTCTCACACACACACACAAACACAGTAAATCATAATAAAGCAAAGCTAGCCGTCTTTACACACAAGGCCGTAAGTCTCTTGGGCTGATCTATGGCTCCTTTTATTCTTCCTCTTTGCTGCTCTTCTAAGTTGGCTCTGTGACGGCCCAAGGTTGCCTGATTGATAGAAACGTCTTGTGAGGTTGGCTGAGCATTGGAAAATAGGCATACATGACCGTGCGCACATGCAGGGAAACAGCGTAAAAGCTAGGGTCTGGAACAGTTCTAAGCTGTTCTCGCTGGGGAAGACTCAGTAGGGCACTCGTTTAGAGAGAGGGAAAGATAGACATAACCATTTCCTCAAAGAGCACAATGTCCTAAGTCAATTGGATTCCTCCCAAAGCATCGCACTACTGATCACATTTGCACTCTGTACACTCTAATTGAAAAGCATGTACACCAAACCGAAAATGGAAAAATCTTTGCTTGTTTGTAGATTTAAAAAAAACATTTGATTCTATTTGGCACAACAGACTATATTACAACATCCTCCAAAGTTGTATAGAAGGAAAAACATATGAAATCATTAAATCTATGAACATGGGAAATAAGTGCAGCATTGGAATTGGAGATCAACATACAAAAAATGTTTCACAAAGAAGGGGAGTTCGTCAAGGCTGTAGCCCCACACTGTTTAACATTTATATCAACTCGTTAGCAGTGCAGCTGGACCAGTACTCATCCCCATTTTATGCAGATGATCTAGTGCTACCCACAATACAGGGGCAGCAACAGCAACTAGATCTGTTTAGAACAATATTGCCAGAATTGGGCCATGGCAGTAAACCCCCCCAAAAAACAAAATAATTGTATTTGGTGCAAAATATCTGATAGTGTCATCAAGCCGATTGCACTCTATGAAAGTGAAGTATGGGGTCCACTCAGTCACCATAGCTATACAAAATGGGACAAAAAATTAACCCAATTAAGACTCTACATGCAGAATTCTGTAGAATTATTCTTAATATCCAAAGAAAAACACCCACAAATGCATGTAGAGCAGAATTTGGCCAATTACCATTAATTATAGACACCAAAAAGGGCATACATTTTTCCATTCATCTCAATCCAAGTCAATGCTCTTAGAACCCAAGAGTTGAACTCTGGAAAGAGCCCCCTCTCAACTGGCTCTGAGACTTACAAATGAAAAAACACACAACACACATCATTCTCAGACCAGCACTGCTTCCAAAAAGTCAATAGGGATAAACCAAATCAGCAATCAAACCAAAAACTCTTATTTAGAACATTGGAACAAATAAACAAAAACACAAAAACTAAGTTGCTATGGGGCCCTAAACAGAGATTATGAATTGGCTTTTTACAGCATGAATTGGCTTTTTACAAAAAAATATGAATATCTTTTTACTGTCAAAGATGTGAAGCGCAGACTTTTTAATGTCTGTGAAGCACAGACAGCTCCTTACAAAGTACACTCAGTGACCACATCCTTGGAACTGAA
Source organism: Esox masquinongy (assembly GCA_016801175.1). NCBI lineage: Eukaryota > Metazoa > Chordata > Actinopteri > Esociformes > Esocidae > Esox > Esox masquinongy. The sequence continues at coordinate 99,816 of JACXGI010000115.1, forward strand.
AAGGGGACACAAAAAATCCTGGTTACGAAAAGAATCCAGAGTATGTGGTCACTGTACGACAGGTGAGGTAGAGACAGAGATGCACTTTCTCCTGAAATGTGATAAACACACCTCCATACAGAGAGAAATATTTTGAACAATTCTATGATTTAATACCACATTTTAAAGAATTGGACAACAAAACTAAATCAAAAATAATTATTGGAGAGGGACCCACAGCAAATATTTCAGCCAGATTTGTACACATTTTCATACCCTGAGGAACAGTGTATCCCGCACACACAAAACACACACAATATTCACAATATTCATATTCATACAACATACACTTAGATACACAACCACACACACATAACTAAATTCTTAATTGTATTTATTTTAAACATGATTTTAATAATAACTGTATTAATCTTTTTCTTATTACATTGCAAAATGCTTTGGTAACATTGTTCAAAATGTTTACTTTCCTGTCAATAAAACCCATTGAATTGAATAACATGAGAGAGAGACATAACATGAGAGATAACATGAGAGAGAGACATAACATGAGAGAAACAACATGAGAGAGTGACATAACTTGAAAGAGTGACATAACATGATAAAGAGACAACTTGAGAGAGAGAACTAACAGAGAAAGAGACATAACATGAGAGAGACATATAACATGAGACACAACTAGAAAGAGAGAACTAACAGAGAAAGAGACAACATCAGAGAGAGAGAGACACAACATCAGAGAGAGCGACACAACATCAGAGAGAGAGAGACACAACATCAGAGAGAGAGAGAGACAACATCAGAGAGAGACATAACATGAGAGAGCAACATAACATGAGGGAGCGTCATAACATGAGGGAGCGTCATAACATGAGGGAGCGACATAACATGAGGGAGCGACATAACATGAGACATAACATGAGACATAACATGAGAGAGACATAACAGAGAGAGACAACACGATACACAACATGAGAGAGACATGACATGAAAGAGACATAACAGAGAGAGAGACAACATGAGAGAGAGAGACAGAACATGAGAGAGAGACACACAACATGAGGGAGAGAGACAACATGATGGAGACAACATGAGGGAGACACCCATGTTTTTTATGCCGTCCTGCCTCTATAGCCAGGCTATAGTCATTGAGTCTGTACATTGTTAGTAGCTTTCTTTTTTATATTCTTTGATGTATACAAGGAGTTGTGCAAACACGATATGTAAATTTTGAATTTGGTAAGATTCAAGTTTTTGATTACATTTGACTTCATTTTGCCAATAGTTAGTGTAAGCATTTTGGACAGAGATTTTACTTGCTTTGAGTTTTGTTACTTAAGGATTAATATTTGGATTTAGCTTATGCATCTGTGCCAACAGATTTAAAGGCTCACTCTCATGGTTGTTATGTTTGTACATAAATGCCTTTAGATGACACTATTCTGGATCACATTGTGTTAGGTGAGCCCAACATGTAGTGGCTCTTTTTCAGTATGGAGTGCTAAGGGGAATCTACGAAGTTCTGCCCTACAAGCAAAGTTAGCAGAATTTCGGTGAACGCCAAGAATATTTTTACAAAATTCCAAGTGCAAAATATCAGTTGGCCTTTTTTCCCAAGATAAACCATTTAAATTATTAAGGGGGCCCCAGATTTCACTGCTACGCAAAATGATTAGCAATATGACAGTCAAATAATTTAAGGAAAATTATAATTGGGGGGGTTAAGTACATACTTGTACACTGCTCAAAAAAATCTTGATGTCTCGATGAAATGAATATGAAAAATCAAAATGTTTACTGTACATTGTGTAATTCGATGAAAAGAAAATGACGCAGCAAAGGTCAATGGAAACAAAAATCACCAAACGATTGAGGGCTGGATTAAACACCGAAATTCAAAGGAAACAATTGAAATCACAGGCTGTTCCAACTTGTGTGAATATCATCACAGCAACTTGCAATTTGAGTTAACCACAGCGTCTACAGACTCTTTCACGTCTGTCACGTGCTCAGTGCGGACCTGCTCTCATCTGTGAAGAGAATGGGGTGCCAATAGCGGGCCATGTCCAGCTCTCCTTGTGTAACGGCCCTTCTCCTGGTATCTCCTCCATGCTTTTGAGACTGTACTGGGTGACACAGCAAACCATCTTGTGACGGCACGTATGGATGTGCCATGCTGGAGGAGCTGGACTACCTGTGCAACCTGAATGGGCTGCAGGTACCACCTCATGCTACCAGTAGTGACAAGGACACTAGCAAAATGCAAAACTAGAGAAGAATTAGTCACAAAGGATAAGAAGAGAGCAATTGTCTGTGGCCACCACCTGCAAAACCATTCCCTTTTTGGGGGTTGTCTTGCTTTTGCCTCTCCAGTGCACCTGTTGTCACTTTCATTTGCACCAAGACAGGTGACAATGATTCACAATCATTTATGCTTCCTAAATGGATAGAATGATATCCCTGAAGTTTAATGGACTTGGTGTTATATTGGGATGATTACGTGTTCCCTAAAAATTTTTGAGCAGTGTATATTGTCTTTCTAATATGCAAAGAAAACCAAGGAGCTCATTGTGGATCAAAGGAAATCTAAAAGCTGCAGTCACGCCCCAGTTCTCATCGATGGTACTGAGGTGGATCGTGTCCAGCTTCAAATTCCTGGGTGTCCACATCTCCAAGGACCTCTCCTGGTGGCTCAAGACATCAGACCTGGCCAAAAAGGCAGGCACGCCTGTACTTCTTGAGGTGGCTGAAGGAGGCCCGTCTGTCCTCCAAGATCCTTGTGAACTTTTACTGCTGCATAATCGAGAGCATTCTGACTAACTGTGCCACAGTGTGGTTTGGTGGTTGCTCCATAGCCGACCGGAAGGCCCTGCAACGGCTGGTGAAAACAACCCAGTACATCACGGGTACCCAGCTCCAAGTCATCTGGACCCTTCACATCCATGACACAATCTGTTTGCCCTCCTCCCATCAGGCAGGTGGTACAGGTCTCTCCGTTCTTGCACCAGCAGGCTCAGGAACAGTTTTGTTCCATCTACTGTAACCCTGCTAAACTCTGTGACCCCATCACTATCCATACCCACCCTTTGTACTACTGGATTCTGTCACTGCCTTACAAAGCCTGCTAAGGAAGTTTTCAGTTGTTTACAGGTACGTGTCATTGCTGCTATTCCTGTATTTCATTTGCACATGCTGACTCGCACCTTAAAATTGCCTTCATTGCACATTTAGAACTGCCACTGTACTTGCATTTTCAATTGTTACATACACATGTCTACCTCGGGAACGTCATTGCGGCTCAAAGCTTGGTTTTCCAACTCCCGACAGTGCAGTTAAAAGTTAAAAAAGTAACAGTAATTATAATATAAAAATAAGAAGATAACACGAACTATCAATAATAACACTATACAAAAAACACGCATCAATAATAATAACTATACAACTGTACAACTGTAGTGCAATGTAAAAGTGACAGATGTGCATGATATGATTGGCAGATGAACATGATATAAAGTGACAGATGTGCATGCGACTATGGATGGAAGGGAAGAGGGGTTCCTGAATTGAGCAGCCTTACGGCCTGAGGAAAGAAACTGTCCCGTAGCCTGTTAGTTTTGGACAGAATACCCCTCGACCTTCTGCCTGACGGCAGGTTGGTAAACAGTCCGTGGCATGGGTGGCTGGGATCTGTAATGATTCGTTTGCTCCTCCTCCTACACCTCTCTGTGTAGAGATCCTGCAGGGATGGCAGGTCAGACCTTGTGATGTGCTCTGCTGTTTTAATCACCCTCTGAAGTGCTTTGCGGTCGAGGGCGGTGCAGCTGCCATACCAGTCGGTGACACAGCTGGACAGGATACTCTCGATAGTGCATCTGTAGAAGTTGGTGAGTATCCTGGAATCCATGCCAAATCTCCTTAATCGGCGTAGGAAGAAGAGACGTTTCCTGGCCTCCTTCACACCAAGATGTTAGAGTGATGAGACCAGGTCAAGTCATCGCTGAAGTTGACACCAAGGAACCGGATGTTGTGAACTCTCTCTAATGCAGACCCATTGATGTGTATGGGGGCGTGGTCTCCCTGCCGCTGCTTCCTGTGATCAACAATCATCTCCTTCGTTTTGCTGATATTGAGCAGGAGGTTGTTTTCCTGACACCACGAAGTCAGTGCATCCCTGCATATCAGTTGCACATGCTACCCTACTCTATCAATTCGCCTCGATTGCAAATTCAGAATGGCATTGAGAATTGCCACTTGTGCCCGCAAAAATATTCATCCCACTTGTACATAGATTATACTTAATACTTGTAAATTTTCTGCCCCCTTCTATTTGCACTTTTGGTTAGATGCAAACTGCATTTCATTGTACTGAACTTGTACTTGTTCAATGACAATAAAGTTCTAGTAAGGACAGACTCTGTGTGAGACCCTGCTCTGTTGGAGACAATATAACTAAGTCATCAGCATACAGTTGTGCTTATAAGTTTGCATACCCTGCCAGAAATTGTGAAATTTTGGCATTGGTTTTGAAAATATGACTGATCATGCAAAAAAAACTTTTCTTTAAGGATAATGATCATATGAAGCCATTTATGATCACATAGTTGTTTGGCTCCTTTTTAAATCATAATGATAACAGAAATCACAAAATGGCCCTGATCAAAAGATTACATACCCTTGAATATTTGGCCTTGTTACAGACACACAAGATGACACACACAGGTGAAAATGGCAATTAAAGGTAAATTTCCCATACCTGCGGCATTTTAAATTGCAATTAGTGCCTGGTTATAAATAGTCAATGTCAATAGATACTGTCAATAGATACTGAGTAATGGGGAGCAGAAAAAAACTGTTAAAAGACCTGCATAACAAGGTTATGGAACTTTATAAAGATGGAAATGGATATAAAAACGAAAGCTGCGCATGGGATGCTCTTTGACTTTCCAGCACGACAATGACCCTAAGCACAAGGCCAAGAAAAAGGTGAAGGTTCTGGAGTGGCCATCACATTATATAAATATTGAACAAGTTTGGACTAAGATTGCAACCTGGTCTCACTCTATTCTGACTAAAGAATTCTGTTATTTTGTTTCCTACTTTTACACAACATTTGTTTTCTTCATACATCACTTTTATTATATCATAAACCTTGCTATAACCTCCTATACCACTTTGAAATAGTTTTAAGAACATACCTTCATGCCATTTTGAGTCAAAGGCTTTTTTTGAAGTCTATGAAACAGGCAAATACAGCCCTGGAAAAAAATAAGAGGCCACTGCAAAATTATCAGTTTCTCTGGTTTTACTATTCATAGGTATGTGTTTGAGTAAAATGAACAGTTTTGTTTTATTCTATACACTACTGACAACATTACTCCAAAATTCCAAATAAAAATATTGTCATTTAGAGTATTTATTTGTAGAAAATAACAACTGGTCAGACCTTAAATAATGCAAAGAAAAATTCATATCCATTTTTCAACAACAAGATACTAATGTTTAGGAAGAGTTCAGAAATCAATATTTGGTGGAACAACCCAGATTTTTAATCACAGCCTTCATGCGTCTTGGCATGCTCCCCACCAGTCTGTCACATTGCTGTTGAGTGACTTCATGCCACTCCTGGCACACATATTCAAGTAGCTCGGCTTTATTTGATGGCTTGTGACCATCCATCTTCCTCTTGATCAAATTCCAGAGGTTTTCAATGGGATTGAGGTCTGGAGATTGGGCTGGCCATGACAGGGTCTTGATCTGGTGGTCCTGCATCCACACATTGATTGACCTGGCTGTGTGGCATGGAGCATTGTCCTGCTGGAAAAAAACAATTCTCAGAGTTGGGGAACATTGTCAGAGCAGAAGGAAGCAGGTGTTCTTCCAGGATAACCTTGTACTTGGCTTGATTCATGTATCCTTCACAAAGACAAATCTACTCGATTCCAGCTTTGCTGAAGCATCCCTAGATCATCACCGATCCTCCACCAAATTTCACAGTGGGTGCGAGACACTGTGGCTTGTAGGCCTCTCCAGGTCTCCATCTAACCATTAGACGACAAGGTGTTGGGCAAAGCTCAAAATTTGACTCGTCAGAGAAGATGACCTTACTCCATTCCTCTACAGTCCAATCCTTATGGTCTTTTGCAAACTTCAGCCTGGCTCTTCTTTGCTTCTCATTAATGAAGGGCTATTTTCTAGCTTTGCACGACTTCAGCCCTGCCTCTAGGAGCCTGTTTCGAACCGTCCTCGCCGTGCACTTCACTCCAGCTGCTGTTTGCCATTCTTTTTGTACGTCACTTGATGTCATCCTATGGTTGTTGAGTGACATTCAAATGAGTTGACGGTCGTCTCGGTCAGTGGACAGTCGTTTTCGCCCTCTGCCAGTCTGTAGCTTTGTTGTCTCCAATGTCTGTTGCTTGACGTTGTTCTTATGAACCGCCGTCTTTGAAATTTTCAGGATGGAAGCAACCTGACGCTCATTGTATCCCTCTGCCAGTAAAGCCAGAATTGAACCCTTCTTTTCCTCACTCAAAGCTTTTCTTTTCAATTCTTTTTAATGCTGAATAGTTATTTTTTATTCAAATTACCTTTGAGGTACTACTTGTACTGTTTTTGCCATCCAGCTGGTCCTATTGCAAGAGGACAGTGATGACCACAGCAGTGTTTTTTATACTTTTCCTCGTTAAATTAGATTTGGTTCAGGTAATCACCTAATCAGTACCTCATTAAGTAAAATTAGGTGTGCCTGTGTTGGAATTTAACAGACACTGGAATGGAATGGCTGCCATACATGTAGAGTTGCTGATTTAAGACATTTTTTAATTTTTTTTCCAGAGCTGTATGTTCCCTTTCTTAGTTTTGTGGACATGTTTTTGATCAAGGTGTGAAGCGTATATACACCGATCAGCTATAACATTATGACCACCTGCCTAATTATGTGTAGGTCCCCCTTTTGCTGCAAAACAGCCCTGACCCGTTGTGGCATGGACTCCACTAGACCTGTGAAGGTGGGCTGTGGTATCTGGCACTAAAAAGTTAGCAGCAAGTCCTGTAAGTTGCAAGGTGGAGCCTCCATGGATCGGACCTGTTTGTCCAGCACATCCCACAGATGCTCGATGGATTGAGAACTGGGGAATTTGGAGGCCAAGTCAACACCTTGAACTCATTTTTGTGTTCCTCAAACCATTCCTGAACCCTTTTTACTTTGTGGCAGGCCACATTATCCTGCTGCATTATCCAATGCAATCAGGGAATACCGTTGCCATGAAAGTCATGCATTCAGTGAGGGGTGATTAGTGCCTGGGTACCAACGCTAAGTGCTGTGGGCTATTGGCGATTAAATCGGAAAACAGGAAAACAGCCTCCAAGTAGTTTTCCGTTTGTGACTTTAGAATTCTGACAACGGAACAATGTAATATACGCCTATTTACGAAAAGAAATGGAAGAAGGAGGGTGTAGTTTTCAAAACGGCAGTTTTATTTTAATTACAAACTCATATGTCAATTCCCGTAGGCATTTGGCGGTCCTAGTGTTAAGTCCCGTAAGTTGTGAGGTGGGGCCTCCATGGATTGGACCTGTTTGTCCAGCACATCCCACAAATGCTCGATTGGATTGAGATCTGGGGAATTTGGAGGCCAAGTCAACACCTTGAACTCGTTGTTGTGTTCCTCAAACCATTTCTGAACCATTTTTGCTTTGTAGAAGGGCGCATTATACTGCTGAAAGAGGCCAATGCCATCAGGGAATACTGTTGGCATGAAAGGGTGTACATGGTCTGCAACAATGCTCAGGTAGGCAGTACGTGTCAAAGTAACACCCAATGAATGGCAGGACCCAAGGTTTCCCAGCAGAACATTGCCCAAAGCATCACACTGCCTCTGCCGGCTTGCCTCCTTCCCACTGTGCATCCTGCTGCCATGTGTTCCCCAGGTACGCGATGTACTCGCACCAGCACCCAGCCATCCACGTGATGTAAAAGGAAAAGTGATTCATCAGACCAGGCCACCTACTTCCATTGCTCCGTCGTCCAGTTCTGATGCTCACATGCCCATTGTAGGTGCTTTCGGCAGTGGACAAGGGTCAGCATGGGCACCCTGACTGGTCTGCGGCTACGTAGCCCCATACGCAACAAACTGCGATGCACAGTGGGTTCTGACAGCTTTCTATCAGTACCAGCATTAACTTTTCAGCAATTTGAGCAACAGTAGCACGTCTGTTGGATCGGACCACACAGACCAGCCTTCGCTCCCCACGTGCATCAACGAGTCTTGGGCACCCATGACCCTGTTGCTGGTTCACTGCTTTTCCTTCCATGGACCACTTTTGAAAGGTACTGACCACTACAGACGGGGAAAATCTCACAAGGGCTGCAGTTTGGGAGATGCTCTGACAGTCGTATAGCCATCACAATTTGGCTCTTGTCAAAGTCGCTCAGATCCTTACACTTGCCCATTTTTCCTGCTTCTAACACATCAACTTTGAGGAAAGAATGTTCACTTGTTGCCTAATATATCCCACCCACTGACAGGTGCCATGATAATGATATTATCAGTGTTATTCAATTCACCTGTCAATGGTCATAGTGTATTGGCTGATCGGTGTATATGGTCTGTTGTTCGGTTTTTGGGGAGGAATCCAATTTGACTTTTATATAAGACTTTTTGTTCTTTTAAGAAAGCCTGGATTCTGTCATTAATTATGCCACAAAAAACCTTTCCCAAGTTACTACTAACAGATATTCCTCTATAGTTATTTTGGTCAAACTTTTTAGTATAGATATGATAAAGCCTTGGTTCCAGATCTCAGGAAAGTAGCCTTCCCTCATCACCAAGTTGATCAGCCTGAGAATGGCTTCCCTTAGTTTAGGGCTGCTGACATATCATGAGAGAGAGACATGAGAGAGGTGACATGAGGCACACACACCCACACCAGACCTCTCCAACTCCGTGCTTACCACAGCTTGTGCGGCAAATGCCAGGTCACATAACACTGAGCCAGCTGGCCTGCCTCTTCCCTGGTATCACAAAGCTCCCAGGCTGAACAGACAGAACTGACCGATGCCTGCAGCAGAGCTCACTGCAACAGGATGACCGTTAACGAGGGAAATGCACCGTGCCAGCTGTATGTCACGTTCTATGTGCAATACAAAGGGCCTTGGGGCAATGGAAACAAATTACGGTGGGTATTTAGAGCTAGATCCTTGGCTAAAAGTGGTCAATTAATTTCTAAATCAGATTATGGAAATGAATAGT
>JACXGI010000115.1:109160-190785 GCA_016801175.1 Esox masquinongy
AGAGAGAGAGAGAGAGAGAGAGAGAGAGAGAGAGAGAGAGAGAGAAGGGAGTGTGAAAGGGGTTAAAGACAGAGGGAGAGAGGGAGAAATATGAGGGGAGTGAGAAACGAGAAGAAAAGGGAGACTTCAGGGTGAGCCCTTGACCAAGGGTAGTGGGACAGTCCTGTCAGTGGACGTAATAGTGATAGATATACTGTATGGGATTGGCACGGGGCTGTCGATCGATAAGAAACAGATTACACCCATACAAGCCATACCATCCTCGCCCCATAGTCTCCTAGTGTGTGTGTGTGTGTACGCATATGTGTGCACATCCATCCTTGGACAATTGTACCAGTGCTCTATGGGTCACCTTGTCTGCCTAGCTCAATTAGCCAGTGTTAAAAGTATCCAAGTAGACACAAAGAAACCCTGAAATCCCCAACTGGAGATCATTTAGGGGAGGACAAAGTGTGTTTTGGAAAGTGAGTAAGTCCACTCCAATGTCGGTTTGTGTGGCGATATTAAGGTGGTATACATATTGCAGGAGGAGGGTATATCTTTTGCTAAACAGGAGGAGTGTTATGTTCTTGGTTCGGTTAGAAAAGCGGGTGCTACTTTATAAATGTGGGCGACAGTGTGCCACCGTGTGACAAACATGACCAAAAGCTCCAATAATGCCACACAAGAAATAAAGACAGCTAATGCCATGTAATAATTGCTGCTTTGTGAACTTATTTGCATATTATGCCAACACACAGTACAACTTCATCATTAAGTAGAAACAACCACTTAACTGTCAGAGCAGCATGTAGAAAGCAGTCATTATGCTTTGTTCCATGTGAGAGAGAGGCTGTGTGAAAGCTTTAAAGTGCACCTCAAATAAAATATTAAAATCATCAAAAAATGTGAATAAAAAGAAATCAAGACTAATCAATCTGGTTAACTATGTTTGTCAAACCTAGCAATCTGGTTAAAATCATGCTTGTTAAACAACTCCTGTGGAAATTCATGAAAGTTTAACTACTTTCATGAAGACCAAGAATTCCCAGAGGAATTGTTAAACAAGCAAGATTTTAACCAGATTGCTAGGTTGATTGCCTAAAACACAGTTAGGGGCTTGATTCAACATACCTTTCTGATACACAGCATGGTTAAATTTGCATGCTAAGTATGAAAGCAGTAAGAAAGTAGCCTTTTGTTAGAGGAGATCTCACAAAAAAAATTAACAGAACTCTGATTTCACTCATTCATAATGGATGCTTAAATGAATAGTCCCTTTCACATAATTAAATTAAAGTAGTTCTTATACGCAAGGTCCGCAATCATTTGAAGTCTCTCTCTGAAGGGGCTGCCATACTGACCCCACGAGAAAGCAATTCGGCTAAAGTGTTTTGCTCAAGGGAAGAACTACTTTTTTCATCCAGTCAGCACAGGGATTCAATCTAGCAACCTTTTAGTTCCTAGCCCAACACTCCAAACCGCCAACAAAACTCAAACTCAAATGAGTAAACGTTTTCAACAGAAGGAAATAAAGAAGAGACAAAAAATTCAGTGAACCGGCTGCCTCTAGCAATCTATCAATCCAATTTGCAATTCATTTTTCTTCTCAGTTCTCAAGCCTTTCTGTGCCGTATTGGTTCCATGGCCATTCCCAAGAGCAGATGAAGTCAGTATCCTTAACACTAGAACTGCCAGGCCTTTCAGACCCCCAGTATCTGCCAGAGCCGAACGCCATTTCATGTCATTAGCATACAAATTGTCCCTATTAGCATACACATTCTACTCTGCAGCATCACCATCCAGCCAGAGCATCAGTTAATCTACTGGGTCGTCATCAATCAATATAGAATAGTCTAAAAAAAATAATGAATTACAGAATTTGTTTGTTTTAAATGGTTAATGAGTTTGAAAAATAGAAGAATGTGTTTGTATTGAAGGTCTTATCATACGAGAAAAACACAATTAAGAAATTAATACGAAGAACGATTATTTCAAAAAACACAGGCTATAGAATTTTAATTTGTTTATTAGGCCCTACAAACGTACAAAATGAAAATTGTACAACACTTAAATTATTGAAAGATAAATCCATTAGAATTTAGTTTTCATTTTGATCTCATTTTGACAATGTACAAGGTAAAATAAGAGACACTGACCAGTTTGCAATGATCAAAAGATATACGCACGATAAATTTCAAGAATGAGTAAGAATGTAAATTTGATTAGCAGAGAAAAGGATGATCAAAGGATGATTTACAGTAGCCTACACTGTCTCGGTGCCATCCATGATCACACCTCCCTCTGGGGAATCTTGACTACATTGCTCCCTGTCGCCGGCCTATGAGCCACCACTGTCCATTCTTCCGACAGCTAACACCGCATTCACGGAACCAGGGTTCTAAATTAACACCCGCCAACCCGCCAAATGCGGGTTAAAATTCATTTTGGCGGGTGTTAATAAAAACTTACTAGCCAGTTTGGCCGGTGATGCATGAGGCATTACATGCATGATACATAAGGCTCTGTTCTTGGTCATTTATCCACCTGGCAGTACTTCCAACATTTCCCATGAACACTGTGCCGTAATGCACAGTGAAACCAGCGCAAGAAACCATGGAAACAGAGCGTCCACCAGAAAACACAAGGAAGTGGAAGAACGAACGGAGCCAGAGCAGGGACCATAGACTGAAAGAGGAGGGAGTTAGCTAGTAAAGTGAAAAGTTAAGATGAAACTAAATGCAGCGGTGGTTGGGACAGACCTCTGGGGGCGAGAAGAGGAATGAGGCAGGGGATGAGGATATCGACAGAGAAACAAAGAAAAGAACATTTAATGCCAAATGGCTGACGGGTCGTGAATGGCTTGTGTTTGATCATGAAAATGTTGTCATGTTTTGTCAGGATTGCCGCATGTATGCGAAAGAAAAAAACAAAACCAACAATTTCGTGGTGGGAACTAATACTTTTAAAGACGAGGCAGTAAAGGACCATGAGAGTGCCCGAAGTCATCAGGAGAGCCTAAGGATTAAAACTGCCAAGACAGATCGTATTGAAGAGAGCCTTGCTGGGAGAAGCCTCGCTTTATTGAAGACGTCCAAGTTGGAGAAGATGCAGCTACTTTTTCGAAATGCCCACGCCATCGGAAAAAAGGGAAGGCCTTTCATCGACTTCGCATGGATGAGTGAGTAAGTGAATTAACGTTACTATTTACATGTTTCAGAAACAGTGCATTTAATACGATTCAGAGTGTTTCCATAGATACAGATGAAACTTTACGATTGGGGGTTTCAAAAAGAAGAAAAAAAATCTAACTGAAATGTACTGTGTTGTAGGCGCTAACAGTGGCTTAATTTACACAAAAATTAATTTCAGGGTGGACAGGAAGAAAGGCTTGAAGATAGGAGAGACATACACAAATGACTACCAGGCAAAACGGAACACCCCGGACTCTCCACTATTACGTACACCTGTTCCTCATCACATCTTCCCGGACTTCCCATTATTACACACACGGGATCCTCACTATTACAGCCTATAACTGCCCTTGTGTTTGTCGGGGTCTTTGTGGAGTATTGTCTGCTAGTTGTCCGTGTGTGTTTGTTGTTTTTCTCGCCTCTTGAGCTTGTTCCTTTGTATCAGTTCTAGACGTTTCAGCCTTCATTGTTTGTATACATACATGAATAATGAAATTTAAAAAAGTCAATTTGATTAGCAGAGTAAAAGGATGATCAAAGGATAACTTACAGTAGTGTCTTTCAGTGGCATTTGAGGTCGCCGCTGGTATGTTTGTTTGTTTTTTGCGAGAAGGCTCAGGCATTGGAGGTGGCGGCTCATTATCAGAATCAGATGAAGACCCAACATCCGAGACATCGATTTCGGGATCTATTTCTGATCCATATCTGACTCCATCTCATCTAAATCTTGCAGAATCTGCAATGCTGTCAGGGCATCGAATCGACGAGTTCGGTTTGCCATTTTGAACTAAACGCTGTAAATGGGTCTGAGTTGTGTCTGACTTGCTCACCGAGTTCAGATTATATACAATTTCTACCCTCATCAATTTCTACCCATTTTTCTTCATTACACTTCAGTCACATGCATAGGTGTGTCTGGGTTGATCAGGAGGTTATCACCCATTCATCCATTGACGTCATTGCTATTTCATTGATATTCATTTGATTAGATTGAACAAGTACGGTATAATGAAAAGCAGTATGCAATATTGTTTCTCTCTCCTAATAAAAACAGTAACGTGTAATACGTTTGCGGAATTGATAATTAGTGATCGTTGGTTTTTTGTTTCGTGAATAACTATTTAGCATAATACATTTGTAGAATCTTTATCTTCAGTAAAATAAACAGAGAAATTTCAAAGACAGATGATAGGATGTGTATGCAATTTTGTTTCTCTCTCCTAATAAAAACAATAACGTGTAATACGTTTGTTGAATTGGTAATTGGTAAAGAATGTCTGGGATGACATTTTGTGAATAATTATTTAGATTTACATTTTAGATTTTCATTTGATGAATTAGCCTACACAATAAGCTGAATCTCCTATTGAAAAACGGTGAAGTGTGATAAGTAGCCTATCGTTTGTATTATGTTTCAATAATAGCCTAATTAAATTTTTGAATGGCCATGGAAATTTTGTATTTCATTTGTAAGTTCATTCAAATTCAACCAAGGCTCTGATCATCCGTCTGGGAGTATCGCGCATTCATCCATTGACGTCATGCATTCAGTGAGGGGTGATAAACGCCTGGGTAGCATTTGGGTGGCGTGGGCTGCTGGCGGAAAAAAAAATAACAGGTAAATAGTCTCTAAACAGTTTTCTGTTTGTCAGTTTACAATTCTGATGACAGAACAATGTAATATACGCCTATTTAGGAAAAGTCATTGAAGGAGGAGTGTGTAGCTTTCAAAATGGCAGTTTTATTTTAATTACAAACTCAAACGCCAGTTGGCATAGGCATTTGGCGGTTCTAGTGTTAATGCCACTGGGAAGCATGCAATTCTGCACTGGAGGCATTCTATTGACTCTCTAAAATATTCTTACAGTGAAATAGCATTGTTGACATACACAGGAGTTCCACAGGATCACACAGCTTCTGTATTGAAAAACAGATGGTAATAGCTGCATCAACGGTAACCACTATGACAGAGATGTCGGCACCTTAACAAGTCAGTCAAGTCTGAACATCTGCTTTTTCGACTGGTTAACGTTTTTAACCATCTATCCGTCAGACCTAGATAATTGGTCAGTTAATAAAAACCCTGTTGAGTCCTGATCAAATGTTTCATAATTTCGAACACCAAGAAACGGTTTCACTGCTTTTAATGAGCCATCCGAGGGCTTCGAGCAGAAACAGGCCAAGAGGTGTTTTTACTGAGGGAGGTTTCTACTGAGGGATTTCAAGTAGACGACATTTGAAGCTATGGAAGGGGATAATTTATAATATTCAAAACATCAGTCAAACTAATTAGAATATCTGCCAAAAAAGATTTAAGAATCTGGCACCAACACTGGGAAACATGCACCGTGCCACAAGTCACAATGACAACTCTGTGCATTACATCATTAAAGCTATAAGACTTTGAAATACTTGCTGTCAGTTGGATTTACATGAACGTGATTTTAATTGAGATGATAGAAAACCCGTCAGCATTTTTCTTTCTTGATTCAAACATCATTTTGTTTATTTCCTCAAGGCCAATCTGAGAGGCTGAAAGCCTGGTGACAGTGAACACTAACGTTCAAAAGATTAAGGTCACTTAAATTTTCCTTGTTTTTGAAAGAAAAGCACATTTTCTATCGATTAAAATAACATCAAATTCATCATAAATACAGTGCAGACATTGTTAATGTTGTTAATGACTATTGTAGCTGGAAACAACTTTTAACGGAATATCTACACAGGCGTACAGAGGCCCATTGTCAGCGACCATCAGTCCTGTGTTCCAGTGGAATGTTGCGTTTGCTAATCCAAGAACATAATTTAAAAACCTAATTGATCAATAGAAAACCCACTATGTTAGCACAACTGAAAACTGTTGTGCTGATTATAGAAGCAATAAGAAGTTGAGTATCTGAAGCATCAGCAATTATGGGTTCAATTACATGCTCAAAATGGCCAGAAACACCAGTCTCAATGTCAACAATGAAGAGGTGACTCTGCTGGCCTTCTAGGCAAAGTTGCATAGAAAAAGACATCTCTCAGACTGGCCAAAAAAAGAAAAAATTAAGATGGGTAAAAGAAAACAGACACTGGACAGAGGAAAATTGGAAAAAGGTGTTATGGACAGACGGTTGTAAATTTGAGGCATTTGGATCACAAAAAAACTCTTCAGATTACCTCAAAAAATTAACTAATAGAATGCCAAAGGTCTGCAAGGCTCTAAATGCTGCAAATGTAGGATTTTTTTTAATGAAAGCAAAGTTTGAAGGACATAATTATTATTTGAATTAAACATCATTATTTCTAACCTTGTCAATGACTATATTTCCTATTAATTTCGCTATATTTTCTATTCAAACTCATTTCATGTATGTTTTCAAGGAAAACAAGGACATTTCTAAGTGACCCCAAACTTTTGAACGGAAGTGTATGTGAGTGGGAGGGAGATTGGGATGTCACTTGTGGCGTAACAATCTCCCATGGATGCCTTTAATTGGAGGCGGTGCGACTGAAACAGTGCCCCCTCACCCAAACCCAATCTGACATTTTCTGGGCAGAAGACTGAGACAGTCTATCAGTGGCTTCATGCCCGTCCAGCGCATCGATTGAGAGATAACATTTCTCATTTGTTTATTTCTTGCCTTTTCTCTTGCTCCCAGGGGTTGATGATCTCAAGCCTTTTTATACTACCTTTTTAACTACCTGTCATCAGCAACACTGTCTGAGTCAGGCCAGAGAAGCTTGTGAAAGCAGTATGAGAACATTGACATTCGATGTTCATGTCAGTGACCTAGTTACGTACACCTTACTGATGCAGTGGGACCTTTCCGATGCATGGTACACAATATATGATCAAATGGTTGGTGTGTTGAAGGACCCCTCAGGCACCTCCGAGGACACCTAAGTGATCCGACAGTACCTGGACATTATCTAGTTTGATCTATGAAGGTGACTAAATTGAGTAAGGCTCTAATCAACTGTCAGTCTAGAATGATGCGAGCTGGAACACAATGGCCCCAAACGACACAAGACCTCTAAATAGAGCTGAAAAAGAGGCCTGTGCTGAAACACAATAGCATTCTATAACACCCTGCTGCCAATGGCTAAAATTGGAAAACAATGAATTTCCCTCCTCTCCTCTCGGCCCAAAACATAACGTGCTGAGCCCAAGACAGATTTAGAAAAGAGTGTCTGTATGTATGTCTGTAAGTGAGCAAGAGAGAGAGCGAGAGAGAGCGAGAGAGAGAGAGAAAAGAGGACATTTTATTGCACATGGCTGTCATGAATTCCTCCGTCTTCCCCTAAATTGTAAACCCTCATTTTTACCATTGGATATGTCTGAGATATCTCAGAGACAGGATGAAGATAAAAAGGCAGACAGTTTGTTGGTTCAGGAGAGTTTAATGGGGCAATGATTTTCCAGAACTACATACACTCCAGGGCTCTGGATTTACGGCAGCTGTGAGCCACTCAGACTGATGCGCTCCACTCTGTATTAAGCCTGTTAATTACTACTAACAACGATGTCCTGTCCAGAGTGAGTTGCAGCTTCAACATGTTTAGATTTTTGCTTGAGAGATGTGAGGGTGATGAAGACAACCACAGAGTATTTCTAAAAATACCTAATTGTTCACATGCTGTCTAGTATATGTTTTATATTGTCTGCTATGATGCCAGTAAATCAATTGCATATTTTGTCTTTTACATACATAGGATTGAGAGGGAGTCAGTTTTTGTTGAACAATATCTGATTTTAACCAACTTTGAAATCTCCTCTTTGGCAATATTATAGGTCCCTCTGACCTAGACATTAGGAGACAGACATGGAGACAACTTTCTCTTGGGAAATTCTCATTGCCCAAGGTACTGCGCAGTAGTAACTTCACTGAGGGCACAGTGTTTCACGCACCGCCAACAGGATGTGGTTGTACATCAGGAGGAGGGTTGAGTGAGGGAGAGACTGGCACAAACAAGCAGCCACACAAGCAGTTTGCGAAACAGACAAGAGTTTAATATCAGGAAAACAATGGTTCACATTACCGTTTGACTAAATCATAAAACGGAACAGAAAATACATTTACAGACAAAAATGTGGTGTGCATGACAGCGTTGTTGGGATGGTAAACCATGTGAAACAAGGTTGGATTGGTCTCTCAATCTTAAAAGGTTCAAGGGATAGTGTTTTAGTGTTGGCTAAAGCTGAATATGCAAATAACTTTAATACAGTAATTATCGATAAACGGTCTTTCATTTTTAAATTGGGATCACAATGTCACTCAAAGTTCGGTCAGTCTCTTTAGCATGAAATGTTCAAGAGATTCCAAGAGTTAAAACTAATTATGCAAATTACATTGATTAATATAGTCATTGTTGATACAAGCTTTATAACGATAAGTAGGGATAGCCTAAACATGGGAAAAAAAAGTTTGGCCGCTAGTATGGACAGTTCAAGAGATAATGTTTTGGGGATAAATTATGCTAATTATTCAAATTAGTCAAAGTAATAAATTCATTGTCGATAACTATTTAATAATTTTGCACTGGGATATTCTACATGTTATAGTTTGTTTGGCCCCTAGCTTGAATGTTTCAAGAAATTCAGTTTTAGGGTTAAGTAACACTACGCAAATAACACAAATTAAAATTGTAGTTGTAAATATTGAACTATAACTAATTATGCAAATTACAACAGTCACAGTCGAGTGAAGTCAAGTTTAAGAAAGATAAGTTGTGAAACAAAGATGATTTGGTCTCTATAACATGAACGGTTCAAGAGATACTGTTAGAGGGTTAATTACCACTTATTATGCAAATTGTGCTAATTAATATAGTCAAAGTCAATAAACAGAAATTAAAGTTAGGAGATCATCTTTTCAAGCAACCCACACGGGGACAAGTCTGGAAATTTGAGCATTTGTTTCTTATTGATAGCTTTTATGGTTTAGGCCAGTGATTCCCAACCAGGGGTACTAGGCCATTCCACAGGGGGTACTTGAGAAAACTCATGACACCATAGTCTTTCTAGTAAAAATTAACATGTGTGGCATTTCTTACCGCAAATCGTTGTCTAAATTACATTCCAAAATTGTAGGACTTTAAAAACAGCTTCTGAATGCATTATGTATATCAAAGGCTAAGTAGTATTTTGACTTTCCAGATTTTACCCAAGGTCACCTTCTCGTGGGGGTAATAGTATGTTATTTGAAAACTACAATGATTCTTTAGGAAGGAGTAGGCTGGATTTCCTGATGTTTGATTGTCCCACCCCCCAATCCGGGCATTAGTACTTAAAGAGCCATGAGACTATGGTTCTATTTCAGTCAGAAAACTGCTCTCCTTATTACTATCACTGAACCTACTTTGTGTTTAATGCTGGCTAGAAAAAAATGCAATGTTACAGAATTAGTTCTGTCATGTAGGTCGCAGTCATATTTCCGGGCAGTTCGGATTACAACTGGCTGTGAATTCGTTTATTCCCTTACCCATCATGCCCTGCTCCCAGACTTGCTATTTATAGCCTTCTGTAATCCACGCCCTGGCACACAGCGCCATGGTGACAGGGTGATTGACAGGGCAATCGAATGGGGCAAGCTTGATCCGACTACCTCACCGCTGCCTCTGACATCACAGTGGCTCCCTGCTTTTCTCCTCACCTTGGCTCCCTGAGTCTGCGCGCGTGAGTGAGAAAGAAACTCCACTTGGTGTTCACTATGGGCATACTGTATGTTCCTATAGTGTGGGTGTTTTGAAGGGCACTTCCAGCATGTCTCTGGGCCATTAGCTCATTACGGTCATTAAAGTCATCTAATTGGGCCTTGAAATTAATAGATTAACCATTAGTGAGAGCCTGTGAAAGGTTTTTGGGAATGTTTGTGTGCTCATGCACTTATTCATTACTCCCTTTAATCGTATATATAACAACAATAACACACATGTACCTGAGCTCTTGGTAACCTACATTATGAAGACTTGAGATTAGTAGACAGGAAACCAAACCCTTTAACCGACGCAGTCTCCCCATCCTCTGCTGTCCTCCCCTTCATTGCCAGCACCGGTAATTAGCGACTCTTCTAATCTCTTATTAACTCTTCCCCAATAGGGTGTTTGTTAGTGTTGGTGTGTGTTCTCGAGCACGCGTATAGAGGTCCGTCACACTAACGACCGGATTAGCCTGCCGTCCGTCCCTGTGGGTCGCCCACGGCGACCAACTGTAATTGCTTTTTAATTAAGCACAGGGTGCTAATCCCAGTGATATTTAGCGGGGCAACTTCCAGAGCAGAGAGAAAAACGTGCGCACACACACAAACACACCCCCACCACCCACCCACCCACAGGAGACAGACACAGCCGTTTCAGAGCAAAGAGACCTATAAAAACTCACAAAGGAGACGAGAAGCCAAAAATGATTCACTATGGCTCCTTCTCTGTATATGAACAGAAACAACATGAAATGTAGTTTCAATTCAAATGGGATTTCTCTTCAACGTCTACCCGTTTCCACTGACCACTCACAAAGATGGAAAAGTGAAACCAGATCAATTGACCTGTACTTTCCTCTTATTTGGATACTCACACACACTCTCACACGCACGCACAAGCACACTTCCCCTTGTCACAATTTCCATCTCCTTGTCTTTCATTCCTTCTCCCGCTCTCCTCAGATTGTCATTCAGCTCATTTACTTTTCACCTCCTCTTCCTCTCGGTCTCTTCTCATTGTATGCGTGAATCTCCAATGTATCAACGTCTTCCATCTTGTCTCATTTGCCTACAGTACACACTCACAAACTGATGCACACACACTGACTGGCACGCACGCACGCACGCACGCACACACACTAGAGTAGAGTAGTAAATTAAATTGCCTTCTACTCCATTGCCTTCCTTTGATGTCTGCCGTCCCACATGAAAACGTATTTCTCATACAAGCACTTAGAAAAATGGCTGTGTTCAACACACCAGTCACACAGAAACACACACTCTGTCATGGCAACTGAAGGCAGATTAACAGCCAATCATATACGGCTCCCCTATGTCTTGATGTATTTTACTATTTCCCTAAAATATGGAGCTTGTTCTGCCTTTGTACTTGTATAGTCATGTTTTGTATTTTGTAATGTTTTGTGTGGACCCCAGGATGTAGCTCCTCCATTTGACGGTAGTTATCGGGCATTGTAAAACACTTTGATTAATATATTTTGAACCATTGCAGTAGTTTTACTCAGAGCTGCTACAGTAGTATTAACTCCATGGTTGCCCACCCTGGCTTTCTGCAGATTACAGACTATTTAGAAAAAGATTTATCTTTAATCTCCTTCAGAAGAAGTAATTCTCCAGTTTTTCAGCTTTTTTCAATTTAATGTATTGCAATTCGTTTATCTCCCAGGGTATGCTCAGCATTTTATTGTCTCTCCTGTAACCTTTCTCTAACTCCCTCATGTCCTCTCTCTCCATTTAGCTCTGGCTCTCTCACCTCTCTCCATCTTTTCCCCTTCTCTCTATTTGCTCTGTCCTCTTTGTTTTTTTCACCCTCCCCTCTTTCTCTCCATCCTCCTCTCCCGCTATTCTTGCGCGCGCCATAGCTCCCTCCTTCTCCTCAATTAGGCCAGTGAATAACCGTTTATCATATGAGACCTCCTGCTGATGCTGACACATGTAGGTTGCTGATAAGTCATCTTCTCACACGCACAGACACACACACTCTCTAACACACAGTAGCACTCCCGAGCCCTCAGCCATGTCGCGACTAAACACGTCAGTCAAGTGACTGAACTTTAACGTTGAACGATTTTGATGTCGGCATGTCAGAGAGACATTAATGAGGGCTTTGTGGTCATGTTACCGTATGCCTCACCTAGCACCAGCACAGATGCAACTGTACAGCATATATCTGATATGCCGTACCAAACCATCTGTCAGGGGAAGCCTGAGAGAGGAGACACAGGGAGACAGAGAGAGAGAAACAGAGTGAATGAGAGGAGTAAAATATGCTCTGAGGCAGAGGGCACTGATGAATGATTGAAGAGACGTGGGCCTAAAGAGTTGATGATGTTTAAAAAGGAGGAGGGCACCATGAAGCACATCATGGTTAGGTGGCACTAAATCAGGGTCAGCCATACCTCTTTTGGGCAGTAACATGTAAAAGCAGTTCAAAATTCAGGGCCCGCAACATGTAACAAAAGATCTGGAAATAAAAAAAAAGAAAAACAGGAAAAAAAAGCAAGCTTTGAAATCCATTAAGGTCAGGCCATAATAGTTGTGTTATCATTATGTCCTTTCTCTCCAGACCGTGTTCTGAAGGACAAATGAGAACAGTTATAAATACCTACACATATATAAATACAACAGAAAATCGCATTTTGCGGCTACTGGAAGCGTACCCGGTGAAAACAAAATGTCCAGTTTCTGGGAAACGCTGCATGAAACACACCACTGTCACAACAGAAAGGGTGGGGGAGAGGAGGACAGAGGAAACGCGGCGGGGGAAGATAAGAGAGGAGTAGTAGAAAGGAGCAGCAAGGATAATAATGAAAATTATGTATGTGGGTATAGAAACTAATGCGTTCATCCTCTTAAGCTTGTGGTAGCTGATGATATTAGTTATATATGATGGGGGGATATTGATCACACATACGCAAATGATGCGCCGACTCATAGCCTGTAGAGTTGTTTGTGTTTGCGTGTGTGTAACAGAGAGAAACTACGTAATAGATGGACAGGCGGAGCACTGTACACAACAGACTAAACTCCAGAGACATTCCATAGTAATAAAAAAGGCAATATTTCCTTGCTTTTTTCCCCCACTTGTATGCTTCCAGTGAGGAGAGAGTGGAGAAAGTTGTGTCACGCTTGCTTTCTTTCTCGTTGTCTTGCTCATTCTCAGCCCAATCTGGCCTGTTCCGGTCACGACTGGTCATAGATCATGGCTGTCAAAGTCTGGCACAAAATGGAGAACGGGACTGGAATACCCGGAGGAGCCACAAATGGGCACTCCCAGTATATGACCAATGACCATCTGCCTTCCCATCAACATTGGATGGACCAGGAAACCAATTGACACAGACAAGGAGAAAGTGTTTGTGTTTTTCTTTGTGTGTAAGAATGTTGGTGTGCCTGGGTGCATGTCTACCGAATCTTTCTTTGATCTACAAGACCGTTCATCCTTTCCAACCGTACAGTTGAATATGATGGTCAGCACTCTGCCTCCATATCACTTCTATCCGACCATCTCTGATGTAGTAATCTGATCAGATGGACCTCCCTAATGGACATTACTATAACACCCGCACTAGGATAATAGCATTCACATACCAGGAAGAAGAAAGGCAAAGCAAGGCAGTATTCTCCCAACATCTCTCTCTCCCTCTAACCACTCGCTCTCCACCGCCCCCCTACCTCCCCCCCTTTTCCCCTCCCCACTTTCTCCATCCTCCCATTCCTCCTATGCTCCCGTGACTTTAGAACATCTTTCTTTATAATGTCCATTCTATTGCGTTGTCTGCCTGTCTCGGCCTCTCTGGAGAGATACTTTCAGTCTTGGTAATGTCTTTTTTTCGCTTCTCTTTCCGTCCTGCTATCTCTTGTTCTCTGTCTTCATAATGGCCCAGGCTCTCTCCCATCTCTCTCTCGATCTCCCGCTCCCTAAGGGAACCACAAGTATCGGCATAGCTCAGCGAATGTACTTTCCTGTATGTTAGTTATCCTAGCGGAGAGCGGGACAGCGGGCTGGACATAACCGCAGTCATAAAAAATAAGCACAGCCATTAGTAAGAGTCCGGGCGAAGAGGCGTTAATGCAATGCCACAGTCTGCTCATAACCAGAGCCCGGACTGATACTAATAGCCATTATAACCTCCATGTTTAAGGATAATGACGGGGGGAAAGAAGGGGGTTGAAACAACACAAAACATTTTAGATTTGGCGAATAATGGAATGACAGATCAAGCTTCGGAAGGAAAGAGAGGATAAGTTTCATTGCATTCCGTCTGAAATATGTGGCAGACAAGAACGTTATGATAGCTTTAACATGACCGTTCTCATTTAGTCCCCGTTCTCTCTAGGTTTTTGGCCCAGATAACAAAAGCTCTCCTGCTGCTGTGCAATTATGGGAAATATTTCATTTATGACATGAACTGGTTAGTTTGGATCCTGCACATCGGTTGAAAGCTGTCGTCTTTCAGACATTATTTGCATGAGTAGTTCGAACCCTGAATGCTGATTGCTGGGGTAAGCAAATACGTAAGCAAATAAGGCTCAAGAGGGTGGGTCATATGACCAATATACCATGACTAAAAGCTGTTCTTAGACACATCGCAGAGTGCCTGGACACAGCGCTTAGCTGTGGTATATTAGCGATAAATCACAAAACCCTGAGATGCCTTTTTGCTCTTACAAACCGGTTACCAATTCAAAAGAGAAAAAAGTAAAAAGCAATGTCATACCCGTGATATATTGTCTCTTATATACCGAGTGGTATAAATCCTCTGCGATGCATCATGCCAAGAACAACTGTTAGCCATGGTGATTTGTCCATTTACCACACCCAGTATTACCTTATTGCTTCCATATACCACAGCTACCAGCAAATCAGCATTCAGGATTCAAGAGTCAAAGCACCCAGTTTAAAAAAAGAGTGTATACTGCAGGAATGACATAAAACGCGGTTTTACAGTTTAATAACATTGGTATCCGGATAATAAAACAATAAAGCACCCCTGCGGTTTGATGTATATTGTTAACACACCATGGCTAAGGGCTGAATTAACCACATACCAACACCTCCTAGCATCTTGTTTGCATTTACAATGTGATGGGCCACTAGCTACCAGTACCAAGACAGTATGTGAATAGCATACTTTGACCTTCATCATAAAAGCTGTTCATAACGTTAGCAGTTCTGCTATGTCGATGAATACGTTCCCTCTCTACTCATCAAAATATCCAATTCCATTTACACAAGCAATCTCTCCGACACATCGTACTGTTCATCTCGGTCTATTTCAAATGCAGTCACTTGCACTTAAGGTCACTTTACGCATAATGGACACCTGAATGAGACCCCCATCGATACATCTGTGAATTGAGTGGCGGTAGAAATCAAAGATTTCCCATTACTGTCCAATTGGAGCTGTTCGTGTTAATACAGGGGAGATCAAGTCATTCGCCAATGCATTGGTTAATGGCAGAAATCGGAGTTTCATTTGCAGTTATTGTCCTTGGGTCTTCCTGGAGTTTGGGCCAATGAATTCAAACAAGCCGTACTTGTGAATTTGTTACCATATCATTTTCCCTTGCAACTCATTGCTGTCTTGGTTTCCACTGCGTAGCACAGCTGTGTGCGTGTCCGTGTGTGTGTGTCTGTGTGTTGCGGGCAAGAACGTGTGTCAGAGACAAACAGCCTGGCCTTCTAATCCGAGGGGAGTGATGCGTGTCCGCACACCTGCCCGGTCCTGCACTGATGATGCTAATGTATGCTAACGACCCAAGGCCCCGGTGCTGGCGAAGGACAGAGAGAGGCCAAGTAGCTGTGCTCTCTGCCCAGGTCTGACTCATGTTGCCCTGGGGTGGCATGGAGCGGGGTGGTGGGTGGAGTGCCGTTAAATCGACCTACTGACGCAATAGGCCTTATTAAAGAGGGCATCTGCCAGCGTTCATGGGCGCAAAACACAAATGCAGACACTCTCTCACGGTTTCTATCTAGTTCGAACGCACACACACACACACACGCACGCACGCACGCACACACACAAATACGCGCGCGCACGCACACGCGCACACACGCGCACACACGTCCAGCAAGTATAACAAGAGCAGGAAAACACTCCTAAGAATGGAGAGCCCTACCGCCGTTTTATAGGCAGTGATTACACAGAACGGAGCAGAAAGCAACACACAAACACACCAGACTAATCATGTGCCCGCACACATACTGCGGGGGTATAGGGTTATGGCCAGCACTGTTAGCCCGGCAGCCAGGTCATCTCCTGACCCGGAGAACCAGGTAACAGGGAGAACCAGGCCCGGTGAGAGCGAGCCCCGGAGCACATCCATCATTAGGAAGCACTGTTCCGAACAGCCGGTGAACGCACCCTTGGGAATCCATACGTGCCCGGAATGACAGACCCTCCCCAGGGGTTGCCCGACATGTCCAGAATGACGGATGTTACCCAGGGGAGGGTAATCGAGGGTGGAATGACCGATTCCTCCCACTGGACAAGGGACGATCGAAGATAACGAGCGGGTCCTTGCAGGGGCTGGGACGGGCAACGGATGTGTGGTGCAAGCCAGGTGGAGGTAGTAGAGTACAGAATGGTCTGTACTGGCAGAAGGTAGGAAGGTGTGGCACGGGTGGGGGTGACAGCAGATGTTAAAGGAGAGGCTTCAAACAGGTTTCTCCAGAAGCGGCACACATTTTGAAAAACTTTTAATATGAAACAATTTTGCTTAATTCAATGTATTCTTCAAAGTAAAAAGATGGGAAAAAACTGAATATGGACATGGGGAAAAATCCCCAAAATCCCATAACCACCCCTCCTAACAGACACACCGGCACACGCAGCCTCAGGTCACCTAACAAGATGAAGTGCAAAATGATAACATTTAGAATTGAATTAGGTGACAAATTATCCAATTTGAGGGAGAGGTTGCAGCAAAGACCACATTTACATTTTAGTTGTTCAGCGTGTACTTTCATCCGGAGCATCTTACAATAATTGTTCCTCGAATAAATTTTCCCATACTATTTTGGTCTGTACTTAACTTATTCCATAGAAAAGACTACTGAGTGAAACAAGAGAAATAGACTGTCAAAACCACTTCTTCCACTAGTTCTCATGTACTTTCTCTGTTTCTTGAAATTTCTGTTGTGCTCAGTACAAGAAAGCAAAGAACAACAAATTTGCTCAGTAACAAACGAGGGACAGCTTGATAAATAAATAGGGTGGTGTGAATATCATGTACGAAAAAACAAAGATGAGTAACAGAGGTCATTGAAAGACAAAGGGAAATAGAGCCAGAGATGGTATAGAATAAAGTGAACAATTGACATGGAGTGAGAGGTGGAGCGAAAGATGGACGTGGAGACAGAGATCGTACGATATGTAGAGAGATGAAAAGTGAAAAGGGGAGAGAAGTACAGAGAGCGATGCGTGGGGGAGGCAGAGAGTGATGGCCAGGGAGAGTGATTAAGAGAGGTGTAGTGATATAGAAAGAGTAAGGGGGGTGACAGGGTGATGTAGAGAGATTTGGCCAGGGCAATTAAATCAATTAACGGCTGACATGTTAAAGTGTGATTGCACATATTTGTTAATTAGCACTGGGTTAACTGTGCACACAACACAAACAGAGTTGTGATTGCAGCTGGTCAGTTCTAATCCTCACAAGGGTTTAAGGGACAGGATCTGAGCAGCTGTTCCATCTCACACCTCTCTCGATCACTTGCAACCTCACAATGTGTCCCTCAGCCCAATAACAACAAAGCAACACTTTATTTAAAAAAAACCAACTCTCCGCTTCTCTCACTGACAACCCGCATGCCCTGTTCAAGCATTCACAACAGTCACACACACACACGCGTCTCTGCCTCGTTAGTTTGTTTACCTTCGCCACAGAAAAGATGAAATCCTGCTCAAACCGACAGCAGTAACAAGATTACACCCCCCCACACACACACAGTACACCCACACACAGCCTGACTACTTGACATTGTGCTGAGACAGAGTACCACCCAGGCAGAAAGATGCAGCTACAGTGAGACAGCTACAGACGGCAACACCCTCCAGAACCGACAGGAGAGACTTGTTGACAACAACAAAAAAACATGAGTCACAAATACACAAGTCCCAAAATATAAAACCCCTGTTCCAAGCACGGCCACGGCTTGTGCAAAGGCTGTGGAAAGGCTTGGTGTTATCTAATTACACAAGAAAGTGATGACAAATAAAGAAAAGTATTCATTCACTCCAAAAACATGCCAGATTAAAGACATTCAAAAGCATTTGACTGTATGAATAAAATAAACCAAAAGCCTATATGAATAAACCAAAGCCTACATGAATAACCAAAAAAGCTGTTCCCAAAAGACGACAAACTAAAAGTGATCGAAAGATTACACGAAACCGACAATCAATCATTACAGACTTCGTCACAACACCAAACCGAAACCCCCAAATGGACAGACAAAAACAAATGAACAAACAACAGAAAACATGATGGAAAGAGATGTAGAGAACACCTGTTCCCTTTCCTGTTCTTTCGTTCCATTTGTGGACTGACCTTGCAGAGCTTGTGGTAGCGCGGGGATGAGATGGCCATTCTCTGGAGCCTGTGTAGGAAGACCACCACTTTCTGGAGAGAGGTGCGGACCATGGCCATCATTTTAGGAGTGCCACAGGTCGGCAGCCTGCTCCGAGTCCGCATGGCACCCTAGCACTGCCCGGCCCCGCTCATTTTCTCTCCTCCTCCTTCGCCCGGCGACGCACCACAGTAGAAGTGACGTGAACACACACACACACTCCGTCTAGCACACGCGCTTCGATCGGCATGACCCCCTCCCCCCCACTTGCACGTACGCGGGGGGACACCGTGCGCGGTCAGTCGCTGCACACTCTCGCTGCAAACGCTTTCTTTCTTCCTGCCTGACAAACACACACGCAGTAACTCACACTCTCAGGCACAACCTCTCCATATGCGCTTTGAAACACAAAGTCTGAGATT
Source organism: Esox masquinongy (assembly GCA_016801175.1). Lineage (NCBI taxonomy): Eukaryota > Metazoa > Chordata > Actinopteri > Esociformes > Esocidae > Esox > Esox masquinongy. Next base: position 128,032 of record JACXGI010000115.1, read on the forward strand.
TAAACAAAAACACTCCGGGGGAAAAAATGTCACTGTCAGCACCCTTTTAGAAGCCAGGGGTCAAAAAAGAAAAAGAAAAAAAAGGAGAAAAATCAGCCGATAAGCGAAGGAAGAGAAGGATTGGGGGAGGCGCAAGCTGCACTGGAGGAGCTGAGGAGAGATGCGCTGTCCTTCGAGTCTCTGGCCGTCTCTGGACGGCCAGAGACGAGAGTGGGACTGAGGCGGTGGCGCTCCACGGAGAAAACCCTCGAGCGGACAACAGAGACAGAAAGGGATGGATAGAAAGAGAGAGAGAGAGAGAGAGACAGGGAGAGAGCGAGGGATCAGGACCACTGGAATATCAGACGACAGAAGCTCCCTCAGCCACTGAGGGAACAGCACTCAACAAGCCAGTGGACGGCTGACTGGGTGAGAGAAAACGAGACCGTGAAAGAGGGAATGAGAGCGAGAGAGCGGGGGAGAAAGCAGGAGAGAGAGCGAGATGCATAGCCTTCAGCCTGCATGCAGAAGAAGCGTGTGCGCGCGTGTCACAGATGTAACGATATGCTCCGACACAGATACAGCAGGATGAGAGAGCAGTCTGATAAGAGAACACAGAGAGAGAGGGACAGCTGAGAGGAACAAGAGAAACTCAGCCAAAACACTGGCCACCCCCTGCAGAGTCATTCCTAGTTGTGTCCCTCACCAAGGAGTTTATCCTGGCCTTCAACATCTTATCTGCTGCCCCTCGAGGGTTTTAGGCTGGAAATAACTGTAGAGGAACTCTGTGACAACTGCGGCTGTAAAAAGGTTGGATTGATGATTGACAAAGGCAGATAAAACGGTTAAAGGAGAGGGGAAAATAATAAAAGCGAGGGGTAGAGCATTAAAGTAAAAAAAAAAAAGAAATACAGATACAGAGGGTACATTAACGAAGCAGTAGCCTCCCCTCACCCCCACCCCCACAATCTGAATCTCAACAACATGTCTTCCCCTGAGGAATCCCCCCTCCAGCACGACAGACAAAACACTCCCCTGACACCACGATTGGCTCTTTACAGCTCGCAGGTACTCATGAATAAAGAACACACACCCACACACACAGAGAGATGCACGCACAGTAAGCTATAAATACGAGTGTGTGTTTCAGCTTAGAGCTAAGGGACATATATTAATGCCCATATGCCCTCTGCCTGGCCTGTCACTTCACATCCAGGGAAAAGACTCAGTAGCAGGAATGGAAAATGTGGCTTAGCATTGAACACACACACACACACACGCGCACACAATCCGCACACACACACACACACACACACACACATTCACACACCTATAGACACTTGTGCTCAGTCAAAAGTGTTTAATCAAGTGCTCCGCAAAGAGCTTGGTTTAGCCAGGTCTTAAATCGGGTAAGCCGTGAATGTATGCTCTCTTTCCACACAGTTATCGATTGTTCTAGGGGATTTACAGAAGGGAATACAGTTAGCAAGCCCAGTTAGCGATATTGTGCTGACAGTGCTGGGGTTCCAGTAAGAACCATTAGCATATAGCGTATGACATCCCCAGGGAGCTTCTGATTCAAAAAACATTAATGCCCTCAAAGAAGCTAATCATGTTTTGCGGCAATCTCACCACGTATCGACAGATTCTCATAAGCGATCATTTTCAGCTGAATGGAAGCGACTGTTTGAGCAGGACTTGTAACACGCACGTGCGAGCGCACGCAAACACACGTCACGCAATGCAGCATTTCTGGCCACATATTAAGGTAAAAACATCATCTGAGTTGCTCATCCGAGGACACACACACATACATGTGTCCAGGGTAGGTTGGTTGAAAGCTCCTGTTCACAGTGTGCTCCCTGTGCGTGTGTTGACCTCTGCCCTCTATCCATGTCTAGCGCCGTGTCACCGTACTCCAGTGCAACAGTGACTGATAGAGAACGGGACGGATACAGGAGTCACCGCAGCAGAGCATGAAGAAGGCATCCATCGCAGTACAATTTTCTTTGCCCAAAGTTCAAAAAGACAATGGAACTTCTTGGAAACAGGCATCACCTGCATGTTGTTATGGCTCCACACCAGACAGAAGAGGAACAAAATTAACCAATACAGCTTGTATCACCTCACCATCTCCCGCCAGTGGTAACAACAAACACTAAGATAGTTCTTTCGGTGGCTCCAATCTAAGACCAAACTCCTGAGGAAAAAAATGTGTCTTCCCGAATAACGTAGTTATACTGAACCTCTCCAAAGACAGAAGTAAGGCGATGTTGGCTTGACGTTGATCGGTTACGGCCGGTTCACTGTGAATGAAGGAAGGTTCCGGATGAATGTCTCCTCACCAGCCATGTCACTGGACATTGTCGGAACTGCTCTCTCTCTCGTTCATTCCCTTTCATTAATCAAGTAGCCCTGTAGCTCTGAGTGCAGTCCATCAATCATACACAAAGTTGAGACCGAGCCAGAGATTGAAAGAAGGGGTGAGGAACCAGAGACGGCAAACACCAGAAAGGATAGAAGGTGAACAAAAGCCAATTTAAGGAAAGCTCAATTTGAAATGACAATGGCATGTGGCTTCATGTGGATGAAAACAGAGCTGGATAGAAGAGGCCATGTTTTTTCTATGCCAAAAAAGAAAAAAATAGTTACTATCAAAAGAACTTTGACATTGGGGCTCTTTAGCATTTTTAATTAAAACACATAACGTGTCTGTGTGTGTGTGTATGTACCCTTTCTTAGGTCTACACACATACAGGACCAACAACCTGAACGCTTTGGGGCAAGGATTTTGAAAGGTGTCAGAACTGTTCCACAGGGATGTTGGTCCATGCGGTTGTAATGGCATCACACACTGGCTCTAGATTGGAAGGTGTTACATTCACGGTGCAAGCAGCTCGTACTCTCTCACCACCAACAAGCTTCAATGGGAGCCAGCCACCCAACAATCAAACCACGCTTAAAAGCGCTTAGGTCCCATTCCATATCTAATGTACAATCAAATTTTTTATAGAATGCCTTGATGGCAGACTGCATTCCAAAGCAAGCTATTGTCACGTGTCTTCCGTAGGATTCATTTTCAAACCAAATAAACAGAGCACTTGGTGTACATCTTTTTCTACTCTAGTGGGGACAAAAAAAGGATAATATTATATTACCTTGTGGTGACATTATACCAGTTCCCACGAGGAATAAGGCTTCTTTTGGGGGGTAAAGGAACGTTTTTGGAGAAAATTGGATTCTGAACAGGAATAATATTTATGGGCCCCACAAGGATAGTAAAAAGTAACGTGTGTGTGTTTGGCCTTATCCTAAGGACAGTATGACAGAAATAGCTGGAGTGGGAGAATGTGTGACAGCCCTGAGGCTCTTAGAAGAGAGAAGGGGGGGATCTAGATCTGTCATTTCTACAATGCAGGTAAAACATCACAAGGACAGACCCCTATGGCCTTATCTGGAGTACCACGGGAAGAACATTTCTACCTTTCTCTCTTTCCCACTCATCCTCTCTCTTTCACTCGCTCTCTCAGCACACTCCCCATAGACACAGGAATCAATGTGGCTTTCAGACGATTTCTTATCACACAGACAGGGACATTGTGGCACAGCAATAGAAGGGACATGAAGCGGATGAACAAATAAAATCCGAAGCAGATTGGCATGACTGTGCGGTGTGTATATTATCATCTCTGACAATAGGCTGTTGCCGAAGAAACACAAGAAGAATTCTGACCGTTGGTATCTCAGGATGGAAGACACTGACCTCTGACGTAAGAAGGGGGTAAAACGATACAAGCGACAGGCGAGAGGACAGTCAATCGCAGAACAGCGCAGGGACAGACAAATCAATAAGCGACCACACACACGCACGCACGCCCACCCACCACAGTTCATACACAAACACATACCGCAAGCGCTGCTCATTAGCCGAAGACTATCTTAATGAGGAATAGCAGCGGGATAATAGGATAATATGTCCCCGTTACCCACAAACAGACACACGTACACAAACGCCTGCGTCGACCTCATTCGTTTAACCTCTCTCGGCATTCAGGCCATGTAACTTAATATACTTGAGCAATAAGGCACAAGGGGTGTGGTATATGACTTATTTCCCATGGCTAACAGCTGTTCTTAGGCATGATGCATGTGTTGTACCTGGACAAAGCACATAGCTGTGGTATATTAGCAATATATAAAAAAAAAAACAAAGATGCCTTATTGCTCTCATAAACTCGTTACCAACGCTGTAAGAGCAGTAAAAAGTAGGGAGGCACTGATTCGAAAACTCTTGACAGATACTGACAGCCGATATTCATAATCGTCTGATACCGATGTTTAGTCATCTCTGTCCCTGTGTACCCCAGAATTAAATGAAAAACATTGTTTCTGATGGTGCTTATTAACAAATAACAAAAGTGAATTACAAAGTTTGCTTTATATATATTTTAACAACAAAAGTCTCTCCAAACTCCAAATGGAAAATGTATAAATTACGAGATAAATACACATTCCCTTTTTGTAATTACACATTATACAATGCCTGGATATAAAAGTAGGAAATAAGGTAGGTAATGTATTTAACTCTCATAACTGATTTAACAAATGCCATTGTTGGTCTTTGGATAGGGAGTCATTTGCAAATTAGTAATTTGTTTAAATTAGCAGTTTTTCTGAAGATTGTTAAGTGCTCTGACAGTTTGTGGCCTTAAATGCACTTAATTCTTCTAGACAGGGCATCAAGTAATCTTCACCAGCAAATGTGCTAGGTAGATTCAAAATCTATCAGTCACTCATATTAGCAGACAACCCTGATCAATTTATACCATAAAACACGTATATGCTTTGTAATTGGAAACAATTGGAATGGAAAAAAAGAATAGCATTTCTGGTAACAAGTAACGTGGTATATTGCTGCTCAATTAAAACAAATCTTGTGACTTCACCTGACTCTACTATATGGCAAAATATCACAGATCGGATATGTTCAGCTGCGACTGAAAGGAGGTTACGTGGTAACTGAGACAACACTTGCGAGCGTCTGTTTGACGTCATTTGCTACCTGACTACAATCTGACTCAGTTTAAACTCGAAACTAACATTGAAAACCACACTGTGTGTTAATAAAACAATGACAACAAATTGAAACCCAGGAGATTTTCGGGTAAAGGTTATCTTGTGCTGGAAATTATTCTTTCAACAATCCACTTATCAATAATAGGCTACAGTGCCGCACTTGCTGTTCCGCACGCTCTCTCCCTGTCCCCTACTGAAGACCATGCACACTCTGCTGCTTGCACAGAGGACAGTGTGCCCTGTTTCTCAAGACAAACATGAATACAATAGCACCAGGACCTCGAAGTCAGGAAAAAAGTTAATGTCAAGAATATACTTTTTTTCTTGCTGTGGCGGCTATGAGGGCCACAGCAGAAATCCTGGAAAGCACAACTGGTCTGAAATACCGGGCCAATATATATCTATGAAACTCTAGCAAATCTGCAGATGGGTGTGGCCTACCTCCAGTTGCCCCCTCAACTCCTTCAGATGAGTGGAGTCCTGGGAAAGCTCCTCCCTCTGGGAGGCATCAGCCAGGACATTGATGGTGGTCTCTGCCTCCTGCAGCCACTTGAGGAAGGCCTCCAGCTCCCTGAGGGACATCTGTAGAGCCTTCAGGTCGCTGTCCAGCCGGGCCTGCCGCTCGCTGGCCCTGTCAAAAACATCGACATGACAATTAAAACATCAGCTGATCGGTGTGTTGATCACTGATCAAGCTCTTGTTTGGTTGACGATCCATCATTGAAAGTTAGCCAAGTCATGGGGTCAAGTTGTTCAAGATATGATCAAAAGGACACGTGTGTGTGTGTGTGTGTGTGTGTGTGTGTGTGTGTGTGTGTGTGTGTGTGTATGTGGTGTGCAGGTGTGAAAGTCTGATAGTGGGCGCATGTCCACCTTTTGTTGAGGCTGTTCCAGGCTTCGTTGTGTTTCTCCGAGACCTCTTTGATCCTCCTCGTGTCGTCGGCGGAATACTCTTGCAGGAGCTGATTGGACAGCTCGTTAAAGGGTGTTATAGCAGCCTGACCTCTTCCCAGGTCCTGCAAGAAGAACTGGAGAAAAAAGACAACAACAAATAACGACTTCATGTTTCTAACCGCCAGATAACCATCACCATATGGTTTACTAAATCTCTTTACATCCTTTTTCATCTCACAGCATCATGATTCCCTCAGGATCTCATTTTGATTGCTAAAGGTATGGTTAAGCATTTAATTAAATGGCAATTAATAATGACTGTTATCAGAGCAGGCCTGTTTTGTGCATCCTACTACAGTACAGTGACTTAGACACAGCTGCCCTCTACTGTTTGATAGGGGCATCAAAGCCAGGCTGCGTGAAAATGTATGACCATGTCAATGCCCTCAAGAAGACAGCTCAAGGCTTTACCACAATCGGCCTGTAGGGCGTATCTGATCAGGACTTCAACACCATAAGTAACTGAACGATAATGAGCTCTGTCAGATGATCGTGCTCATTGCTGTAATCAGCATGTCACTGTGACATCAAAACACAGGACGCGTTTTGCATTTAGCCGTGTTTTAGCGATTTTTAAGTGACAGTGAATCAATTAGTCCATGTTAGCTCCAATGGTTTATATTGGTGAATTATTCTAGCATTAGCAACAGTCTATCTAAATTTGAGTAATCACGGTTCCCCGATTTTATTTTTTTCAGTCATTTTCACTCAGATATCATATTCAAAAAATTTGCCACTGGCAACTCTCCCATGCGTGACAGTTGTCAAGCTTCAGAGGCCAGTGCTACATAGCCTTGCCACGTATGCCCTAGTCGGCACAGCTTTTGGTCTGAAACTTTTTCTGAGTTCCTGGAAGCTGCAAAAGACCCTGACCCCACAAAAAAAATAGGTTCATTGAAATAAACGATGGCACAGCGAACTGGGAAATACCATGGTAAAAATCTGGTAAGTTCCAATCAAAGGCTTGGGTATTTCTTTAGTATGAGCAGTTCTTGCCGTAATATGGATTACTACAGTACAACCACACTGATGGTCTTGTGTATACCCGCCCTAGCTTGTCACCCTCTGCATATCCAGCCTAACACATTAAGGAAAGGAATTCCACAAATTAACTTTTAACAATGCATTTATTTGAAATGCATTGTGCAAAGCTGTCGTCTAGGCAAAGGTTGGCTACTATGAAGAATTCAATGTGAATTATATTTTGATCTGATTAACACATTTTTGGTTGCTACGTGATTCTATAGGTGTTAATTCATAGTTGTTAATTCAATGTCTTCACTATTATTCTACACTATGTGGAAAACAGTAAAAATTAAGAAATACCCTTGAATGAGTAGGTGTGCACAAACCGTTGACTGGAACTGTCCTGCACAAGAAAATATCTGGGAACGTTCCTCTCTGTTTTTGACTATTTGGCCAAATCATTTGATGATAAGACACTAAATACATGTTCCTCCATTCTAATGGGGTTGTGTGTGTATGTGACTCACCGGAGTAGTATGGGCATCATTAATTTAATTATTCATTTTCATTCCTTACTTTAATACTTTATTTTTTGATGCCCATCTGTTGCATGACATTGATAATAACATTCTTAAAAGTTCTCTCAGTCCTATGGCAAAGTGTGTACAATTGCAGGAATTTGCTTCAGCACATTGCATAATAAAAGAAAATTATTTCTAAAAATCCTAGATCTGGCATAACTCTCTCCCCTGACCCCTGGTCAGGTTGTGTCCCACCAGTCTCCAAAGCCATGACTGCATCCCTCCTCACCTTGTTGTCACTGAGCTGTTTGGTCAGGGGTTCCCTGGAGGGATGGAAAAGATTTTGCAGGCGCCCCTCGTTCTGACTAATCAGAGCCTTAACCTCCTGTCTCAGCTCCTCCCACTGGTTGCTGTGTCCAATCATTTTATCCAGCTGCTGGAGCCGCGTCTCCACACCATGCTGCGTGTTGTCCCATTGGCTCCGCACCTTCTCCACTGCAGAGAGAGAGAGTAAGAGAATTTCTGAAGGGATTGAAGCCATTGGATTGTGTGTACCCCAAAATACATTTGCTTTCCTCTGTGAGCGTACGTACATTTCTCAGTGATAGAGGTACGGACATCCAGGTTGGAAGTCTTGTTCTTGATGTTCTGGGCCAGCGTGAAGATGTCCTCCAACTGGGAGTGACGCTGCTCCAGGTCACTCTTAGTCACCTGGACAGAATAACCACTAACAAATCAACCAATCCAGGCGCCATGTTTGGAGACAATAAAACATTGCCTTAGAACAGAATAACCTCATAACAACCATAAAGCATGGAAGCGATGGAATTATGGTTTGGAGGTGCTTTGCTGCCTCAGGGCCTGGCCAACATCACACTGAACCAGAGAATTCTGGACAGGAATGTAAAGCCATCTGTCAAAAAGCTGAAGCTTTACCAAACATGGACTTTGCAACAGGACACTGATCCAAAACACACAAGCAAAGCTCCAACAGAAAGAAGGCTCAAAAATAAGAAATGGAGGATTATGGAATGGACGAGTGAAATCCGAGATTGAAACGCTGTGGGGGATTTGAAGCGGGCCATGTATGCAGAAAGCTTTCAAACTTGACACAGTTAAAGCAATACTGTACAGAAGTGTGGGAATTAATTCCTCAATGACGATGTAAGAAACAAATAGACAGTTACAAATAACAGCTACAAGAAGAAATTTCAGCCAAAGTGGTCAACACCAGCTATTGAAGCTTTCCAGGGGGTGTTCTTAATTTTACATTTTAGTCATTTAGCTCACAGAGTAACTTATATACATTATACATTGCATACATTTAGTACTTTCCAATAATTTATAGAATAATTTCAGGTTACCACTAAAGCTATCACACCACCAGTTCACCAGTACCCATTCATACACAGACCTGCAGGCGTCCAATAGTTGTGCGGATCTCGTCTAGGTCCCCTACGGTGACGATGTTGGACTTCAGCATCTGTGTAATGAGCAGCAGCCAGTCAGCTAGCTCTGTGGCTGTCTTGTTCAGGTCCGTGGGGGCCACCAGCTCTGGGCTGCGTGGGGTCTGGTGGCGGGGTTCCTCGCACACCAGACTGGACATTTGTACAGCTGATGGGACCACCAAGGATGGACTGGAGGAAGGGGCAGCTGAACGAAAGACGGAGAGATGCCGATTCAACATTTATTTGTAATCTCCTTTCTTACGGGGGTATAGCCAGATTACATATATTTATTTTGAGTGACCTTGGAATATATTTAAGCAGGTCACATTTGGATTTTCATATCTTCACACGTCGTAAATACGGTTTATGAAAACGGAAGAAAAATGGAAAGGTTGCACAGTAGTAACAAGTGTTCTTTTGGTACCTGATTTTTCTTTTTGCTGGACAACATGGTGCGTCCATAGAAAAGACACAGGATGTTGTAAAGGAGACATAGTGGGTTGTTGAGAATCTTTCAGCCTGCCGTCCAGAGCCTTCCAGTCTGCTGCTAGCTGCTCTATCATACTCTGAACAACACAAACATCATTAAAACTATGAAAACTTTTGCTTACACTGCATTTAATTACGTTACGGTTCAAAAGCATTGTATTGGTGTCCTGTAGTTGCTGTTCACTGTGTGTCGATGGGACTGCGTGTTGATGGCTGTTTGCCAAAGCAGACCTTCTCATGGGGCTGCAACTGCTGTCGTCTCTGTAGTTCTATAGAGCGGGCCAGAAGATCCTCAAGTTCTCTCTTACGCTCCCGCATAGCTGCTTTCAAAACCTGCAGCACAGAGACAGACAGGCCACAGTGAGACAGACCAAAAGAGAGACAGACAGACAAAGAGACAGATATATACCGAAAAACATACAGACAGACTGACAGAAAGACAGGAATTCCTGAATGTCTCCATCCTAACTGAGAAACAGCTATAATCCAATGTACAAAAGGTACCTTACATAAGCTAAAATAAAGCAGCGGGCTAGATTCAGGGCTCTGCGAAAGCAGACCGGTTTAATGCTGTGAGGAGAAGTGCTGTGTGTGTTACCTGGCTCTCTGCGGGGCTGACGCCTCTCCCGCTGAGGGCTTGGTGTGTGACCTGGACCCAGTCAGTCAATCGGTTCATCTTTTCCTGGAACTGACCATGACTCTGCAGGTTTCCCTCCACCTCTCCGACCTTATCTAACAACTCATGAGTCACCTGCAAGGGTGTGGTGCCAAGGGTGGGGGGGGGGACAGGTAAAGAACAGAGAAAAAGGTGAGAGGGGAGAGAGGGGGAAGGGAGAAATAGTGGGACAATAAAACAACAGGGGGAAGACAGTGTGAGCGAGCAGGAGGAGAGAGCATAATAAGGAGAGAATGAAACGGGGGGGTGGCAGGGTGAGAGAGTAGGCAGACCAAAAGGGAAGGAGGGAGAGATGGCTAACCTCCACAATTACTCCTACTCTTGCTGTTCATTTTCAGATGTGCTTCAGGCTGCCTAGTTGCATTAGGTTTGTCAGGAAACCACCATTCAGCATATCCTTCTCACCTTGCTCCAGCTGAGGTTGATGGTCCTGACTTTGCTCATGTTCTGGTCTCTCTCCACAGAACTCATGCTCTTATTAGCCAGGATGTGGGGGGCGTTCTTGTTCAGCCAACCGAGACGCTCGTTCTGGGCGTCCATTTCTTCAGCCAGGGCCTATGGAGATAAAAGTATGAAGTGGATGAGACAGGTGAGGGATGGATGGAAAATAATAGGGAGATGAAAAAGGGGTTGGTGGGAGAAAAAATAAAGGGGTGAGTAAATTTGTGAGTTGGGACGAGGGAGGAAGGTCATGAACCCTAGATGTTACCTTAAGTTCTTTGAGGTTTTTGTCAGTAGCAGTGGCGGGCAGAGAGCTCACAGCACACTCCGCCTGTTTCAGCCACTGAGTCAGGTCTTCACTACACCTGGCGAGTTCAACTAAGGCAGGGTCACCTCCAGCCAGCCTACACACATACATACATACACGCACGCACGCACGCACGCACACACGATTAAGATCTCAATCTCCTTACAAGTGGTACCATGGGCAGGTCTAATCCAAACATTTCCATTTAAATTACATCTTCATCCTGATGCGGCATGTTGATATCATTACCGCCCAGGACGTTGATGCAGACAATATTTAGACACAGCTTAACTATCGCATTGGAGCACATCAGCACCAGAGTAATGAAGGAGAACAACAGTACAAGTCCAGTTTTCTATTCATGCAAACATAGTCAAGTATTTAGTCAACTTTATTCTACCTGCACGGTCTGTCCACTCCTGTCTGTGGTTACCTGCACTGTCTGTCCATTCCTGTCTGTGGTTACCTGCACTGTCTATCCATTCCTGTCTGTGTTTACCAGCACTGTCTGTCCATTCATGTCTGTGGTTACCTGCACTGTCTGCCCATTCATGTCTGTGGTTACCTGCACTGTCTGTCCATTCCTGTCTGTGGTTACCGGCACTGTCTGCATGTGGTTACTGGCACTGTCTGTCCAGCACCTGTCTGTGGTTACTGGCACTGTCTGTCCACCACTTGTCTGTGGTTACCTACGCTGTCTGTCCAGCACCTGTCTGTGGTTACCTACGCTGTCTGTCCAGCACCTGTCTATAGTTACCTGCACTGTCTGTCCATTCCTGTCTGTGGTTACCGGCACTGTCTGCATGTGGTTACCTGCGCTGTCTGTGGTTACTGGCACTGTCTGTCCAGCACCTGTTTGTGGTTACCTGCGCTGTCTGTCCAGCACCTGTCTGTGCACAGCCCTCCAGCGCTGCCCCAGGACCTCCAGCTTGTTCTCCAGCAGGGGCCCATCAGGGGCCAACAACTGCCCGATGATCCTCTCCCCTGTCTGGGACAACATGGCCAGGATAGGTTCGTGACTGGCTAGGCCCTCTTCTAGCTCCTGAAAGAGACAGAGAAGCTGAAATATTCCTTTGCGGGCAAAGCTGTGCACACTATTATACAACTCAAAAAAACAGAAACATAGGTTAAGCTAGAGAGATACCGAGAGAAAGAGAGGGACAAACAGAGAGACAAAGACAGAGACAGACAGAGGACAAAAGAGAACCAGACAGACAGACCGACCGACAGACAGACGAACAAAGAGAGAGAGACAGAGATAGAGAGCGTATAGCTCAATATAAACTAGTCAGTAAGTTGTATTAACAAAAAATGAGTTGATGGAAGTAAGCTGCTAGGAAGTATATATTGATGAGCTAGTTTGAGCTTCATAGTAACTAGTGCAAGCTGCTCTTGATAATAAGTCCCCAAGATGAAATCAAGAGGATGTGGATGACCCATCTGTGTCCATGAGTTCATACGTGCCCGCTGCACATGTATATCAAATTTCTGAATTTGACAAACCTTTGTGAGTTATGTGTCTTGCTATAGACTTTGGGCAATTACACTGAGTTGCCCGAGGTGGCTCTATAGTGATCTGAACTGAAATTAAAAATGTATGAGAAGTCCATTTTGAGCGACTGTCATGACAATTTGTACACATGAATCCCCTTGCAAGATAGAAGTTCCCCATGAAAATCTATAAGTTCCTCCACAATTCTAAAGAAACATTTTGAAATGGTCTATAGATTACAAGCAATTGAATTCCTAATGTAGTCAACGATAAAATAATTGGAGTCAACAATGCAATGACTGACACAAAGGGGGCGCTGCATCATTCATTGGAAACCGTGATGTTGGTGTCCGTGTGGTCAACACAGATATAACACACTGTACTATACAGTGACATTCTATTTAATATGGGGATGGCAACATCAGACTTTGACATGAAACTAGGTGAGTTAGTAGCATACACTTAATGTGCATTAACACACACCCACTGACACACACTCAACACTTAAATTTCTATCTCTCGCGATCACTCACACACACGCACGCAAGCACACCTTTTTCTATATTTATTTCTATTTCAAACACACACAAACACAATATTCACACACACCACATCATGTCCTATATTTATCTCTTTTTCAAACACACACAAACACAATATTCACACACACCACATAATTTCCTATATTTATCTCTATTTCAAACACACACAAACACAATATCGACATTTTCTCTCGCTTTCATTCACACACAATTTATTTGATCACTTCCACACAAACACACACACCCTGACCTCCTGGTGTGTTCTGACAGTGTCAAGGTCCAGTTGTCCATCTGGTCCTGCTCCCTCAGTGAGGACCTGTTCTGTGTCAGTGAGCCACTGGCTCAGATCGTTCAGGTCACAGTGGAACTGTCTCCACTCTTCCACGGCGCGGTCAAAACACCTACAGGCAGATAAGGGGACGGCAGATCACCAATGTCTCAGCGTCACAAACATACGCAGTTCTGTCTTCCCACTGCACTTGTTTGTGGATGTCCTGTATTTTGTAACATTCATTGTTTTGTGCGGACCCGAGGAAAACTGCGGGCTGCTTTTAGCGGTAGCTAACAGTTTAACCAGACCAAACTTCAACATTAAGGTGGGAACTAGCTAGCAGGCTGATCCAGCCTTGATATGGCTGTAGGCACAATTATTATGCTGTCTTTTGTATTTAATGCAGAAGCCCTTAACCGAATGAATACCTCTGCTAAAAAGGTATGGGCCCAAAAGTTTTAGCATAAGAACCATTTAAAACTGTTTAATGAACGCCGGTCGTTTGATGTTTTACAAGATGGGTCGATGAGAGGTCAGCATTGCTCTCAGAACACACACCCAACCTAGTAAGCACATTTAAATGTATTAATATTGAGTCTGTAATTTTAGGAAGTATGTAATGCTTTGATGTAATTTTTGATTAAAGCAACCTCATTTCACAAATCAGTGCAAATGCAGTTTAATTATTTTTCATCTAGTCTGGTAGGCTGCTTTCCATCCTGAGAAAGTATTCGTAACAACAGATAACACCTCTTACAAAAACAACACTTTCCCCCATCCTCTCCGCCCCAACAAAAAGTAATAACATAATTAATTCTTCTTTCGGAGGGTTTTTGGTAGGAATTTGGAATCAGGACAGAACTGAAATTAGGTTGTCCATGAAAGACCCAGGTTCCTTTACTGGAAAATGCTTCTCTCTTTTTTTTAAGGGGGGGATAAAGAAAAACATCACTCCCTTTCTGACCTCCATTAGGGAGAGGTGATTAACCGCTAATACCAGAGAATTACAAATTAACCACACACAATTCACTGCCACAAAGAGACTATTAGTTCCTGCACTACCATTCTAAAGTAACAAACAAGAGTTCCGGATCATAATGTCTGGACGCTTTCCAGTTTGAATTAGCTACTACAAGCTGAACATTCTTAATGGTAATACCATCTTGAACTAAGTCAACAGATTTGATGGCAAAGTTGGAAGAGTTCAGGTGTTTATTAGTTTTCTTGTTGTTAGGAATTTAAAATAATTTCAACCTTCTTTGAAATATTTCCCATCAATTTAACTGTGTAACAAAACTGCTTTTGTGTAAGCTCCCAGGCATTTTGATGTGTGTGTATGCGCGTGCTGAGGACTTGATAGGCATCCCCTGGCATCTTTCTCCATCCTCCACTATCAGTAGCTAATAGCTTACATTTGCTCAAATTCCCAGAATACATAAGTGGCGGACGGAACTCCCTGATTGTAGTGAGACGGGATTCCAACAAGGTTATAACAGCGGCTGTGTCTATACAGGCAGCTTAATTTTGATCTTGTTTCCGCTAATTGGTGTTTTGACCAATTGGATCAGCCCTGAAAAAAAATCTGCTGTGAAAAGATCTGATGTGATTGGTTAAAAAAACTATATCAGAATTGGGGGTAGCCAAAGAGACATCTTCCACTCTCCAACTCTGTAGTAGACACTGGCTGATCAGAAAGTCATAGAAAAGCTGAACAGTCCTGTTAGATAAGACTCATGATCCTCCCCCATGCTCAGCACAGTCACTACAAAAGATACCTATGAACACTTAAGTCGCTCTGGATAAGAGCACCTGCCACTTAACTGAAATGAACTGCAAAAGTAGGTGACCGCTCTGTGGAAGAGCTTTTGGTTCTGAAACAGTACCAGGTACCGAAGAATTCTGACCGTGCACCACCCACCCTTTGCGGTGGTTGTACATGCGGTTGAGGCGGTCCCACTCCGCGTTGAGCTGGGTGAGGGCGTCTTCCATCTGGCCCACCTCGCTCCGAGACGCCTCCAGGGTGACGTCAGGCTGGCGCTCATGGATCACTGTGACCTGCTCTTCCACACGTTCCAGGCTCCTCTTTATATTCTGGGAGTGGGGGGGGGGGGTATTACAGTGATGCCTACAGATCTACAGGACAAAGCCGAAATTCCCTTAGCTCTCCAGTTTCTCTTGCTCACCCTCAGCATGTCGTCCTGGCTGGAGAAGTCTTCATAGAGGCCACTGCTGAGCTCAGAGGAGTTGAGCAGCAGTTCGTTGTCGGCCATGGCCAGCAGAACCTTGTTGATATCCAGCAGGTAGTCTGAGGGACTGAGAGAGGGAGCCCTCGCCTCTGGCTCCATCTGCTGGCAAGAGACGGCATTATGTTCGAAAAAAGGGAATGCGAGAGCATGGCTGTGTTTGTCTGTGATATCTTACATTTACATGGAGCAGACACTCTTAAAGCAAAATACAACTTATACAATCAAGGTAGGCAACACCAGCGTAATGAGTTGGTGTGGAAACTGTGCCAACCTTTTCCACAATGAGGTCATTAAAATAAGTACATAGATAGTGAATCGAGTGCATAGACAGTGAATGAGTCTTACCTCTTCAGTCAGATCATGTCTGTGTGCTTCTGTTGAGCTGTACAAAGAAGAGGCCTCCACCTGTTTAACTCTCAGCCCCCTCAACTCCTGTTGAGGAAAGAGGAATTTAGAAAAAGATACACAAACAAAGCCATGCTGTGCGTAATTAATTGCAGAGACAGGATAATAGGTTCAAAAGTCATCCGGATCTTAAACAGACCTTTACTGTGCAACTGCTTGGGAATATACATTTACATCTGAAAAATGCAGTGGACATCAATGTAACCACATTAGAAGTTGGTTTGAGTATCGGTTTTCTTCTCCGCATTAATTAAGAGTTCTTGCAAGCAATATTCTTTCCCTCTAAATCTGTGCAACGGACTCTTGCAATGCGATACTTTTATTTTGACTGTGTTACGATAAACATGATTGTTGAATTAGTGCAGTGATTGGGTGTCATTCCCATTCACCATCTGTGCGGTGTAGCGTGTCTGCAGCCGGAGCAGTCTGCGTCTCAGCTCCTCCCTCTTGCCCTCATCTGCAGTCTGGAGCAGCATCTCTTCTCCTTTCCTCAGCAGCTCCTCCACACCCGCTTTCTCCTCGTCCATCTGACCGGTCGACAAACAGGGACGGAGTGAACGTTTCCACAAAAACCAAAGAGCTCCCATTCAATCACAACTCGGGTTTTCCCAGGTTAAGAAAATTAACACGACCCCCTATAATCCAAAGGGAAAAAAACGCAATAGCGATAGAGACCCAGAGGTTGCATGACGAATCCTAAAACAAGTGTTTTTCCAGAGAGCCGAGACTCTACAAACAGCAATTGAAAAAAAACGGATTAAGAAGTAATGTAGCAGCAGTTCTTCCTGACTGATGTTGACCTTGGTCTGGGCCCGTGTGATTGGTTCACTGTGTGTACTTCTCTTAAACACTGATAAACACGTTGAGGGAGCACAATCACAAAACTGTTTGTCTATGACACGCTACGCAGCATGTAGTACATTGTGTTCTTTGTTTTCCAAGTCATACATTTAACGTGTGTGCATGTTTCCAGTATACCTTGTCGTCATCTGGGGTATGTGTGGTGTCCGACTGGTCCTCCAGGGCCTGGAGCGTTGCCTCCAGTTCCCCCTCGAAGGCCTGCATCAGGCTGGAGCTAAGGGCCTCCTCAGACTGGCTCTGCTGGAGCTCGGCGATCTGGTCATGTTGGAGCTGAGAGATTTGGTGAGGGATCTGAGAGATCTGTTGGATCTGCTGGATCATCTCCACGGTTCCAGGCTCCCGGGTGGTGGACATCTGGGTGTCAGGGAAATGCGTTGCATAACAGGAAGAGACAAATTAAACAATTGAGATCTTAAGTGTCAGGATTTTTATACACCGACTGTAGTAGCTTCACAGTACCTTGGCCGCTTTGATACACTGAGAAACCTTGTCAAAGTTGCGGTTGAGTTCAGCTAGCTTGGGCTCCACAACATCACGGCAGGCAGGGCCTCTACTGGTCATCAGGATAATGGCCTGGTCTCTTACACTGTCCACTCTGAGGCTGATGTCATCCAGCTCCTCTAGGAGGGTCTGAACACAACACATCAGTCAAATAATTCATACAGTAACAGGTCCATTGACACAAGCTGATTGTACATCCATACAATCTCCTAACCGCTCCAATTAGAACTAAATCAACCAACAATTGAACCATTTTCGGACTGAATGTTTTGTTTTTTACTCTGGAATTGGTCCCCATAAATCTATGACTCGCTCTCACCCAATCACTCCCTCCCACCCTCCCTCGCTCGCTCGCTTTCACTACCACTCTACTTCTCTCACTTTAACCACTATCTCTCTCTCTGTGGTGGGCAGTCTTTCCGTCTCATCCAGATGGATCTGGGTCTGGTACAGCCACGTGCTGATGTGGGCCAGGTTCTCGTCGAAGATCTCCACCTCGCTCTGATGGCTCTGTAAGGCACGTGGGGAAGATGCTACAGATTGGCACAGAATCAAATCATATCCAAAAGGACTTTGACCACAGCGATACAAATTCACTGAAAAGCTATAAGTTTCTCTACTAAGGGCACAGACCTTAAAGAGACATTCAGACGGGAATCGTTCCAAATATAACATTTAGGCTGTCATGTACACATCACATAGCATAACGGCAGATAGCATCGCGTTAAGAACTCTGGGACAGGTTGAACTGTTCAAATCCGTGAGCCAATTAGATGGAAAATCAGTCCATATTCCCTTGAACAAGACACCTAACCCTAATGGCCACTCCAAGTCCCTCGGCATAGCAGCATAGTGTTTGTGATGGACCCACCAGTATGGTGCTGAGCCAGTCCTCGATCCAGGTCCGGACCTGTCCCCAGCCCTCATTGAGGCCAAACAGCCTGTCCTCCAGGACGCCCTCGCTGCCCTCGACTAGAGCCTGCAGCCCAGAGCTGGTCTCCGTCAGCACAGCCAGGTCTGCCTTACGACGCTCCGACTCCTTCAGCAGGCCCTGAGAGCATGCAAAAGCGCGCACGTTACATGCATGCTACATAATTTCTCTGCCTACAAACACAAGCTAGGCATACCTGATAACACACACACGCAACTCACGTTGGCCCAGGCGATCTCAGAGTCTATGTCAGCAGGCATGTCACCAGAGGAGTTCTTCTGCCGCAGCACATTCTCATTGGTGGTCAGCCAAACCTGCAGGGCGGCACTCTCCTTGTGTAGCTTCTGCGACAGAGACAGAGCCTTCTCCAGGTCCTGCTTGCCCTCTGTCACCTGGGGAGAGAACAGGGCTCAACAGATGGAAGAAGAATCGCTACATCTGACGCCGTCCTTTTTTCTGGTTCATATACCGTCTATGAACTTCAATAAGCAGACCAGAGACAGCTGGTCTGTTTGTCGACCATTGTCATTCATTTACCATCTTTGAGCTTACGGTTTGGCGGGTGAATATAATTATACCTACTGTATCATTCTGAAATAAGTTTGAAGTACCTTGTTAAAGAAAGCAACCATTCATTAAGGTACAGCTGAATAAAAAGACAGTTATGTCCTGAGGTAAAAGTGCTATATTCACTGAGTGTGTTACCTGTCAAGGGTAGCACTTTCATTACGGGCTGGGGGATCATCACTGCTCTCCCCAAGACAATTTTGTAATTTCACTGTGATAAAAAAGCGCAGCAGGTGTCCTTTAGGTCCGCATGGAAACATCTGAACATGCAGGCAGACGAAATGCCAACTTCAATTCTGTTTGAAGTTAACTCTTGTCAAAATGTGTACACAATGAGCCAAGAGTGTTTCTATAAAAAAAAGAGCTTGATGTTTGAAGGACAATATTTTGTTTGAGTGTAGACATTTGTCTTTCCTCATTACATACAGATATCTCCTTCGGGAGCGCGTGCCTTTAACCTGCGAGGAATAGGGACTGCAGAACACGAGTAGGGAACCATTTTCGCTGAATTGTACACAACCAAACAGACAGTGACTTCTTTCTTTGTTTAAAAGGAGTGTTTATTCCCACAGCTAGATGTCATTTAAGAAGACATCACTAGCATAGTCACAGCTGTGATGTGGGTGGAAATGAGAGTAGCCCAAACTATAGAGAGCTAGCTAACCAAAACATTTTTTTGGGGCCTAGTTGCAGCTCACTTTTAGATTTTCCAAGGAAATCACAGACCAAAAAATTGAAGAGCGCAACTTTTCATCAGAGTATTGGTCTACCGGCCTCTCTAGCTAAATTTTAAATGTCAACTTCGTCAGATGGAAATAAAGGTCGACAGGCTTAACTGGTCATCAGTACAATACATCATGCTCATCATGCCTTAGCAGGACCAGTCGGAAGTCCTTGCACATCATGTTCAGCCAGGGGAGTCTTATGGACTTGAGGTGAATTTTGCAAGCCTAGATATTTCAGTGAATTGAGAGTGAACTCTTTCTTGAGGTAAATGTTGAAACAGTTAAATC
This sequence comes from Esox masquinongy, assembly GCA_016801175.1. Taxonomy (NCBI): domain Eukaryota; kingdom Metazoa; phylum Chordata; class Actinopteri; order Esociformes; family Esocidae; genus Esox; species Esox masquinongy. Next base: position 147,718 of record JACXGI010000115.1, read on the forward strand.
TACAGTCTGTGATCTTAGAATGTGTGTAATGGTCATTCCATTATTCAAACATTGGTTTCATTCTTGGATAATGAAATGCATATGCCTCAAGAACACCGCACCTTTTGTTTAAGCCATGAGGCACTAGGGGGTGGTATACTGTATGATTAATACACCACAGCTGTTCTTACTAAAGACCCATCGCAGAGTGCCTGGACACAGCACTTAGCCATCGTACATTGGCAATTTATCGCTTGCTGTTATAAAACAGCTACCAGTGTAGTTAGAGCAGTAAACACTGACGTGATGTCATACCTGTACAATACGGTGTTGTAGTGTAATGAAAGGTTTGTGAAGGTGCCATGTTTTGGAACGTTTGAGAAGGTGCCGTGTTGTCTGGTGTCTCAACTCAGAGGAACATCCTAATCTCACACCAATGGACATATTTGATTCCCGAAAGGAACGGACGTACACGGTGGGGGCCAAGGTAGCCCCACCCGCTCAGACGAATGAGGTGTGAGGATGGACTAATCAACAAAGTAGAAATATGACTTCCGTTGGATTAACTAACTATCTTTTAATGTGTGTCTCATAAAGGGATGAACTCTCCAGTAGGTTTCAATGTTGTACATGTTATATATCGTTTCTTACAGGTAAATGTTTACTGGATGAAGAATCCTGCAAGACCAAGAGTCTAGCTTTGGATGGTGCTAATTGAATTTATGTAAATGTGTGAATGCCGGTTTCTTTGTTTTCATTGTTTTAGCCAAAGTGAGGTGATCCTATTGTAGATGCAATGGGGGAGTTTGGAATCGGTCTGTCTGGGTGGGATAAATAGTGAAACTTGACTTATTTCTTGGAGTCTATCTTTAACAGAAGCTCCTAGCACACCTCGTGCTATAATGCCTTAAATACTTATGGTATAATTAGTAGATTGTTAGACTAGTTGGGAGTACATTGAATCGTGTTGGTATGTAACTATGTTTCGTATTGTAACTATATTAATTTATTGGAATAAACTGTATTACTTTGGAATGTAGATTACTACGGCATTCCTCGTTTATCTTCATACTCAAGCTCATAAGGCTACTGGTAATTACACACACATAAGTCGAAGCGACCAGACATGGTATCCCTGAGTCCTGGATTCTCTAAGCAGTCTGGTTAGACCCGGGAACATTTGACATTGACTAGACATCCCTGAGCCGTAGGTTTTGTAACATTCTGTGTAGCCCCAGGAACACATGCCATTTTACTGTATAGTTTGTGTTAAATGACCTACACCTTATGGGCGCTGATGATGACTGATATAGGCACATACACGTATGTAAATCGAAGTGACCAGAATGATCATCCCTGAGTTCCGGGTTGCTACACGATCCCTTGTTTTCTGTACTTGACAGATGAGGAGCATTGAGGATAACGTAGGCCGTGAAACATATGATCTTTTAAATGTCTGGCTTGTGACGAAAGATTAGCTATCTATTCTAAGAACTTGCAGCATATCATGGTCATTCATTTTGAAAATGTGACTGATCTTTCTTTTAAGGATAGTGATCATTTGAAGCCATTTATTATCACAGTTGTTTGGCTCCTTTTTAAACCATAATGATAACAGAAATCACCCAAATGGCCCTGATCAAAAGTTTACATACCCTTGAATGTTTGGCCTTGTTAAAGTCAGACAAGGTGACACACACAGGTGAAAATGGCAATGAAAGGTGAATTTCCCACACCTGTGGCTTTTTAAATTGCAATTAGTGTCTGTGTCTAAATAGTCAATGACTTTGTTAGCTCTCACGTGGGTGCACTGAGCAGGCTAGATACTGAGCCATGGGGAGCAGAAAAGAACTGTCAAAAGACCTGCATAACAAGGAAATGGAACTTCATAAAAATGGAAAAGCATATAAAAAGATATCCAAAGCCTTGCAAATGCCAATCAGTACTATTCAATCACTTATTAATAAGTGGAAAATTCAGGGATCGCTTGATACCAAGCCAAGGTCAGGTAGACCAAGAAAGATTTCAGCCAGAACTGCCAAAATAATTGTTTGGGATACAAATAAAAACCCACAGGCAACCTCAAGAGACATACAGGCTGCTCGGGAAAAAGACGGTGTGGTTGTTTCAAGGAGCACAATATGACGATACTTTAACAAAAATGAGCTGCATGGTCGAGTTGCTAGAAAGAAGTATTTACTGCACCAATCTCACAAAAAAGCCCAGTTATATGCCTGACAACACCTTGACACGCCTCACAGCTTCTGGCACACTGTAATTTGGACAGACGAGACCAAAATAGAACTTTATGGTCACAACCATAAGCGCTATGTTTGGAGAGGGGTCAACAAGGCCTATAGTGAACAGAATACCATCCCCACTGTGAAGCATGGTGGTGGCTCACTGATGTTTTGGGGGTGTGTGAGCTCTAAAGGCACGGGAATCTTGTGAAAATTGATGGCAACATGAATGCAGCATGTTATCAGAAAATAGTGGCAGGCAATTTGCATTCTTCTGCACGAAAGTTGCGCATAGGACACTCTTGGAATTTCCAGCACGACAATGACCCTAAGCACAAGGCCAAGGTGACCCTCCAATGGTTACAGCAGAAAAAGGTGAAGGTTCTGGAGTGGCCATCACAGTCTCCTGACCTTAATATCATCAAGCTACTCTGGGGAGATCTCAAACGTGCGGTTCACGCAAGACGACCAAGGACTCTGCATGACCTGGAGGCAATTTTGCCAAGACGAATGGGCAGCTATACCACCTGCAAGAATTCGGGGCCTCATAGACAACTATTACAAAACACTGCAAGCTGTCATTGATGCTAAAGGGGGTAATACACAGTACTAGGAACTATGGGTATGCAGACTTTTGAACAGGGGTCAGTTCATTTTTTTCTTTATTGCCATGTTTTGTTTTATGATTGTGCCATTCTGTTATGACCTACAGTTGAATATGAATCCCATAAGAAATAAAACATGTGTTTTGCCTGTGCAAATGGTACACATATTACCAATTCTCCAAGGGTATGCAAACCTTTGACCACAACTGTATTTCCATTGTTTGGGTGAAGTTCCATTAACCTCTTTACCCCATCTACAGTTTAGATTAATTTATCACATATGTAAGGGACTGTCTAGAATTCTGTATTCTATATCTCATAATGAAGCTTTCAAGCTATCATAGTGCCTCTCATTCATCGAGTGAAATCAGGCGTGGCTTTCACTGTTATGGCAAACAAAGTAGACAAAGGTTATTTTTTGAAATGCCTTATCTTGGCATCCGACGATAACAAGGACCTCAACAGGGTCAGACAGCCAGGCGAGACAAGTCAATTTCTAAAGTTTACATCATACACCACAAATCAGCTTAAAGGTATGTGTACTTCTCTATCTACTTTTTCAAGTACACTAATTGTATGTTTGGTAGGCTTTGGCCAAATCAGCAACAAAATACAGATGGAGCTTGTCTAGCCTTTATACTGTTCTAAATATAACTGTCTACAAGTGTCATAAGTCATGTTTAGTTTTGTAAAAATGCAGGACATGATGTAGCAAAATAATTCTGGGGGCATCCCCCAAGACTTTTGTCTGTCTTTTGTCACTTCTAAAACCAAATTTCGGGCCCTTGGTCTACCTGTGCACCCAAGTCATTGTAGAGCAGTTTGAGAGCTGTCAGTTGTTCGTCCATTCCTTTGGGGTTGTCGGTCTGTTGTTTCTGGACGATCTGTCTCCCTGTTTTTATCACCGTCTCCACCTCTAGTTTCACCTCACTCAGGATCTTATACAGCTTCTATGAGGTTAGGGAAAAATACAGCGAGTGTTAGGAAGGATGTGTGTGAGTGGTTAAGAGTTGGATTTAGGTTATAGAACAAAGGGGAATGAATGGAAATATAATTTTTGGGGGTGCCCATAAAGATAGTAAAACAAACATGTTTTTTTGTTTGTGTGTGTGTGTGTGTGAGGGTCTTTGAAATAGAGTTCTAGAAATGTTTAAGTTCCTGGTCTCACCATACAGCCACTGAGATGTGCCTGGATCGTTTCAGGTTCCACCTCCCTGACGTCAAGAATGTGCAGCTCTTCCTTGGCTCCATCTAGCACCCTCTTGCAGTCCAGCATGCGCTGCTCAAAGTTTGCAGGTTTCTGGAACAGCTGGTACTTAGTAGAAATCTCACGCAGCTTACGCTGAAATGGGAAAATAAAAGGCATAAAAGCCAATCATAACAGACTGCTACAAAATGTAAACTCAATTGTACACTCGTGTTATCCATGAGCCTAAACAACAGGGTCACCCTAGGGGCCGGTACCTGCAACAGGTCCAACATGGTTCCACTGCGGGTAGCCTTGCTCTCATGGACTGCAGGAGGCAGGTTAACCACATTCCTACTCCTTAGCTCCTCCACCGTCACCTCATGGGCTGCAATCTCTGCACCAATGGTCTGGAGCGGGGTGGAGGATCATGGGTTTAGTTACTGTCTATACTTGGAACAAATGTGTGTGAATGTGTGTCTTTAATAGGTCAGACACAGGTGAGGTTGTGTGTCGGCTTGTCTATAGGTCTGCCTGTCTTTACCTGGGCTTCCTGCGGTAGCTGGAAGGCGTCTATGCGGTCTGTGAGGTAGGAGGTGAGCCTGTTGTCTAGCTGGGTCAGTGACTCCTGCAGAGCCTGGAGAGCCTGCTCATTCTCCTTCAGAGTAGCCAGCTTGTGCTCCAGACAGATCTGCCGGTTTACAGCCTGTGTGGATAAAACATCGATATATATACACAACTCCAGAAAAAATGAAGAGACCACTGCAGCTTTTTCTTTCCTTTCCAAAAAAGTTGAAAAGGAAAGTTTTGAGTGAGGAACACAAGCATTCAGTTTGCAGTTGTCTCTTAATTTTAACCCTTCTGTTCTTCCCTCAAAACCTTCCTTTTGACTTTTTTGGAAAGGAAAGAAAAAGGTGCAGTGGCCTCTTAATTTTTATTGGAGCTGTATGAGGAAAATTAATGTATTATCATCCTTATCCATTCATTATTTTATTAGAAGGGTTTTGTTCTCTGTATGCTTGATCAATTACATATACTGAAAGACTTATATCTCTCTCTGTCTCCAACTTATAAGGCCAGTGTCTTGTGTTCAGGGGCAGTGAAGAATGGAATGTCGGCTGAGCAGGGCCTTGGCTCCTTTTATCAGTAAAAGAAACAGGCCTCTGCCTGTGCCATAAAACCGCCATAAGAAAGTGTTCTCTAGGAGGAAGCTCTTGAACAGCAGGGGGTTATTATTATTTACATCCTACAGGTGAACAGAGCTCTATTCCTTATTGGGAAGAGCATAGTTAACTCAAGTCCCCATATAGTAAATGTCCAGATTGATATATCTCAGTCTTTGATCGGGTTTTCTGGGCAACCATCATTCTATGATTTCCTGTGCCTCCTGGAGCTATTTGTGTAACCTTGCATTTTTAGACTACCTCATAGTGGCTACTATTCCTTATACATACATTTTGCAAATGCTAATTCCGTCATCGGTACTGTTGGAAGAGAATATAAGCTTGGAACTTGAAATGCATAATCAGACCAACTGTCATGACGTTACTCTGTGTTGGTCTCTGTACTTGTACTCTTTTTGTCATGCTGCTTGTTCCCGTGGATCCACGTAATTAAACTTGAAATAATCAACTGTTAGACGAACGACTGAAGTTTTTATTTTAATAAATCGAACATTTTCCATCTTCCACATGTATATACACATATAGATGAACGAATAGACAAGTATTTTACAGGTTGGGATGATTGCTGCCTAGAATATATATAGTTCCAACATCGTGCCGATGTTCATGAAACAACGTAGATACCAAACATCTACCGCCATCCAGTAAATGCCTAGCAGAAAATAACTTGTTGTCAGTGAACGACAAGGCCTCTCATCTCTCACGGACTAGAAACCAACTCACACTGACTCCCTCCTCTTCCTCACTCAAACGCATTGCATTTTACATCTTAGTAATTGAACAGAAGTGACCCAGTGATCTAAGTCAGCATATTCATATTCGTCACTGCTGTTATTTACTGGAGGTCAAACACACACTGACTTGATGGCTGAGCTGGTCGTAGCGGGAGTTGAAGGTCTCTAGTTTCTCTGAGATGAGTTCGTCCAGGATGCCCCCGTCTATTAGTGTCTGGCCCAACTCCCTGATCTGAGTCCTGTTGTCACCCGGATGGCGCAACACACACTCCAACGACTGGAGAGAGACAAAAACATCAAGGAAGATAAAAAGGCAGAGATAGGGAGAGATAGAGATAGATATAGAGAAGGGGGGTGGAGGTAGAGAGAATGGGAGAGAATGTTAAAAAGAGGGAAAGAAGCAGAGAGGAAAGAGGGAGGTAGAGAGAAGGGAGAAAAAGACAGGGCGGAATGAATGAATGAGACAAGAGCGGCAGGGTGAAAAGAGAGGCTATTGGAAAAAGCTATTCAATTTCACACCCACTTAAAAGAAAGCATCTCTCAAACCTTCCATAACTAAGCCCTCATCTATAGAGAAATGACCCCAGAGAAGAGACTCCTAAGCCAAATGGTTTTGCTGGGCTTTGTTCACAAACCCAAACAGACCCCCCAGAGCCAAAGAACAGCAACACTGTTGGACCCAACAAAATCCTGAGAAAAGAAAACTATTTGACACACTGGAATGAATAAACCAAAAAACAAGCAAGCAAACTGGAATGCCATCTTGGCCTAAACAGACAGCATACAGTTGCAGCATACCTGACACAGAAAAACCTTCATAACTAGACTCAGTGATCATGGCCTTGTTATAGAGAGGCCACAGGCAGACCTGGCACGACAGGCTATGCACACCGCCCAAAAAAATTAAGGGGAAACAGAGTTGCACTTCCTATCCTCCTGTGGAATGTTTGACCATATTAAAGCCAAGTATATTCCAAGTATATATTCAAAAGAAAAGCTCCCATATATTGTTAGGCGAAATACCGCAATTGCTACCATCATCACGGTAGCAAGATTTGTTACCTGCTGCCATGAAGAAACAGCAAGCAGCACAGCACAAACCACATTGAACATTACCCATGTTCATGTATTTATTGATCTTCCCTTGTCATTCCCACTCATAATATTTGCACATCACTGTACATAACCAAAAATGGCTTTATCCTTATTATTATTCGTGTGTACCTAAAATTGTGGATTAGTTCGTTTTATTTGTGTTTTCACTACTGCATTCATAATTTTCTACTGGCTTTGGAAATGTAAACGCTTAAGAGGTTAAATGGAAATTGAATTGAGGAAGGAGACAGACACAATGAAAGCGGCAGGGAGTAAGAGACAGAAGGACGGAGACTAAAAGAGGATGTGACATTGCTTGTACAAGTCAGCGTCTGTCCTGTAGTTCCCGAGGTTAAGAAAACCAAGACAGTGGTTGAGTCAGCTCAGAGGCCACTGACATTGAAACAGTAAGAGAAACAGACAGACCAGAAAACCATACCTTTTAGAGTCCAGAAGAAAAGACAAAAATACAATTGAAAGAAAGGAGGAAAAAGGACAGAGGGAAAATACATCAACAAAAATAACAGAATATAAATATAAGCAGTAGCGAGGGCATACAGTTTTTAGAGAAAATAAAGAAAATAAAGAGCGAAGGTGAGGCTGAGTGTCAGTAAAAATGGAGGATAGAGGACTGGGAGAAAGAATGAGCATAAGAAAAAGGAGAGAAAGAAGACATAAGTTGAGAGAGATCTCTACCTCCAAAGCCTCGTTGACGGCCTCTGTGCTCTCCGGTAGGTTCTCTGTGGCCTGAACCTTCTCCTCCAGGGTGTTCAGCCAGCCCTGCTCCAGATCCAAGTACTGCAACAGTTCCTTCCAGCAGGACCACACCTCCTACATGGGAGGCCGCACAGACATGATTAAACACACACATAATGACCCACCGTTGCAGTTACCACAAATACAGTCAAATCCAAGCCGTACACAACCACAGAAAACACTATGAGAGAACATGTGAGACGAGTCCGAGACAAACACACAGACATCCACAACCATGCGTCTGTTTGGACTGTTCTCATCTCATGCGTCACCTCCAGTGTGTGGCACTTGCTCTTGAAGCGGTCACATAGTTTCTGGTAGTTTCCCAGGACCCCCGCTAGCTCCTCTGTTAGGTCCTGTCCTCCGCCACCAGAGGGCATCTTAGCCTTGGCCACCAACATGTTAATGCTGTCCTTCAGTATCTTCACTCTCACCTCCTTCTGTAACACATCCTCTTTAGCCCTCTGAGTGGGGGAAAGGAGACAGAGAAAGATACAGAGAAGGAGAGATAAAGAAAGGGATCGAGAGAGACAGAGAGCACGTATGAGAGATACAGAGGAACAGAGAAAGAGGGAGTAAGAGAGTAGGAAGTAAACATCAGATTATCAGGATTATAGTTTTACAAAAGAGTGGATATATGTAACAGGCTACTGAGTGTTGCAATGGAACCGTTTAGGTTAGAGAGTGGAAAGTTCCTAGTTAATTTTTTTCCTACACTCCATTGGTTCCACACCTTCATCTCTTCCAATGCCGCCTCCAGCTCCTCTGGACTCTTGTACTCAAAATCTCTCATGAGGAACTCCTCGTCCACCTGGGCCATCCACTCCTGCATCTCTGCCAAGTCTTTCCTGAGGTTCACCTGCCTCTCCTGGCTTTCACTTAAACGCTCCTGGTGGCTCAATAGCTGCACGCAACACGCAAAAAAAAAAAAAATCTGTCAGAATACACGGTAAGAAGAACACGAAATGTCTTGAGAACCAAGTGCACAGGCTTTGTTTGTTTCCGGAAATGATCATTCACAATGCAGCGTTGCTGGAACTAGGCTCTTCTCCCTCACCTGTTTGCTCAGCATCTCCCACCTCCCCTGGTATTCCTCCAGTTTAGCCTGCCCCCAGTGGGCCAGCTCGGGTACTGCAGCCGCCCGCACCGCTGATACATTCTCTTCCATCTGCTTCAATGAACCCTCCACCAACTCCATCTCACTCACATACTCCTAAAAGACTTAAGGGTCATAACAGTGCGGCAGTTTACGTGTTTAACAAAGCCATTCCACGTATTGAACGCTGTGACCTCTGACCTTGCACTGGTTAAGCTCTTCCTGTAGCCTCTGGGCATCTCCGTGGCCTTTGGCGTCCCGTGACATCAGTTTCTGCACACCGTCCAGCCAGCGCTCTACCTCCGCCGCACGCACCTGCCAACATCAGGCAGACAGGGCATAAACAATGTCATTGGCCACATCATTATCATCACCACAACTGCAGGACCTTTGCTGAGATGGTCTCCTACCTGATTGTCCTTCAGGCTACCCAGAAGGCACTGCAGCGTGCCCAGCTCCTCGCGTGCCCTGGAGGAGAGCTGGCTCCATCTTTGTAGTTCTGCCGAGTCCGAGGCCTGCTGCATCTGCTCTATATCTATACACAGAGCCTGTGGGGAGAGGGAGAAAAAACAACAACATTACCCATAAGCCATGCATTTGCAGATAACAAGGGACAAATTACAGGAATTACTGTCAGGTGAGGTAGTTCTCCTAGCGGGCGATAGACCAGAGTGGGCTGGATGTGTTCCAACCCAGGGTTCGAGATGGCAGCTGGAGCCTGCTCCCCTGTGGGAGTGCATGGCTGACTGGATGAAGGGTTGGAGCGTTGAGCTACAGGCAGCGGGCACGATGCCCAGAATGTGCCATGTCCGCCCTGGCACCTTGCTCTATCTGCCATGATAACAAGGCCTACGACCCACATTCCTGCAGACTTTCTCTCAGTCTCTCACATACAAACAGTCAAATGTGCGTCTCACACACACACACACACGCACGCACACACACACGCACCTCTCAGCTGTGGTTGAAACAGTACAGGGAAGTGTAGGTATGGCAGTGGACCCACTGTGTGCTGTACCCAGGGTAGACAGAGCCAAGGTCTCAGTCAATACCAGACAAGCCACACATTTACTGGTGCACCATTAGAACGCACAGCCAACCACAGCACCGTACAGACCGCAGAGAGGGAACCAAACACGGGGAGAGAAAAAGAGAGAGAGGGAGACATCAATGCCTTAAAGCCAGTCACCTGTGCACGCTCCACAGCCCTCTCCACTGTATCCGTGCCCACCACCCCCTCCCTCAGTCTGCCCAGTCTGGCCTCCAGACCCTCTATGGCAGCAGGCCCGGCTTCCGCCGTGTCCAGCCACGCGGTATGAGGCCCGGAGTCCACAGTGTCCACGGCGACGTGTTTGAGCGCTGATTGGGAAATGGCACCCGTACCGCCCACAGCAATCTGGTGACCCAGAGTCAGCGGTATCGTTTGGTTCATCTGGTCATCAACAGACTGGACAGAGGTCAGAGCTGGAAAAGGGTAGGGGGGATAGACATTGTGAGTCAGTAACCGTTGAATTCAGTTGCCAGAAGGGGGCAGTGTAATGTTTTGGGAGTCCCCGCAGTTAGTGGCGGCTATAATTTGAAATTGTTTTGAACTCACTGAACTGTCAGTTCTGAAATCACTGAAATTGGGCACAGAGTGACCTTTTCTGATGTGTGTGTTCTGACTAAATTATGTAATGGGGGTATTGATCCCATCACCATGTTGTAAAAGGTAATTTTTTGGATTAAGTATTAGGTTTAAGGAAAAATGGTGTGTGGGGGTGGGGGGGACAGTGTGGGTGTGTGCGTCTTTACTGTGTGTCAGAGAGGATGGGTGCATTTTTGTGGGCTGCACATTTGCCCAGGAGGTTCAGATGTTTGGCTGTGTGTACTTCATCCTAACAAATTGAAATCAGCTTTCAGAACTAATGAAAGCCAGTAGCTCACACCCAACAAGCTATTAATATAACACAATGAACAAAGATTAACACAATAGTTGGATTACATAAAATAATATATATTACACATTTACTTCACACATTTTACAAATGTGTTTTCAAATTCTTAATGGAATAATCTGTAGGAAGTATGTCTATAGCGCAGTCATACATGTGCATGCCTGTTTCTACTTATTATTTTCCCTGCAGTGTGTCTCTTTCTCGCTCTCTCTTTCTCTCATGTTTTATATGACGCCTAATCAGACTGGACGAGTGAAAGAAAGAGCGAGAAGAACCAAGTGAAAGTCTGACTTCCTGAAGCACAAAGGAAATGTTTTCCTTGGCTCCTATCCACCACTTCAGAGTTCTAAAAACACAGGCAGACAAGCACACAAGTACACAGACACATGCAGACATTCAGAAATGCATAAAAAACCCTCTTTCTAGAGTCAGTAGAAAACTAGGCATCTCCTATTCACTTAAGCATTCATAAATTCCAGGCGGACTCATTTCAGAACCCCTAAAACTGGTTCTTGAGAGCTTGGCATAGAGCCCCTCCCACACACATGCAGCCAAACACACCAACACATCCACACACACTCCTGCGTATTCAGTGGTCATATAAGGGCATCATCCATTACTTCAGCCTAGTGACTAACCAAGGCTGGAAATAAAGCTGATGTCATATTCACAACTCCAGCAGTTAGTCAGTAGAGTTCATGTATTTGGCGTTGACCCTCAAAGCACAGTAAAAGTTATAGAAAATAAAGGACCGCCACCATAGACTTAGTCCTGAAAGAGCAGAATAGCATTCATAAAGCACTGACAAAGCTTTGATCCAGCAGTCACCAGGCATTATCAAAGCATTTATGAAGTGTGGTCAGACCATGGGGTCGGATCTCTGCATTGATTTCCGGCAAGTGTAAAGAATTGTTTTAAAGCCAGGACAGCCTATGCTGATGAAGAGTTGTCAGAGCATTGATCCAATGTTGTTTCAGTGTTGTGGTATTAGGGCTGGGCGATATGGCCAAAAAATCCTTTCACAATATAGTTAAGTAATGGTATATTAATTTGTTCTTTTAATTACAATAAAACCCATGTTTAAGAGAGTACAAAAATCTAGAATGGTAACTACTTATTTTTCTTGTTATCTGCTGGGTTTTGTTTACAATTGGGTTTGTACAGTGCTGTTCCTTCATTATGAATTGTTGGCCAAATTGATACAATTAAAAATGGATAAATTGTATGGGCAAATCCATACCATTTTTCCACCCACCTCTATGTGATGCAGTACCTGTGTTGACCTCCCGCTCTCTGCTATCTAGCTGACGTGATGCGGACGCCTGACAGGTGGATACGTCGGCCGTGTTTGCTGGTTCACTCAGCCACTGGTGCTGTTCTTCGAGAACCTGGTCCACCTCGGCCAGCTCAGAGAAGCTCCTGATCCGGGTCTGGGCCTGGACCCAGTTCATTAAAGCCTTCAGCTCAGCGACACACGCCTCCCATTCGATCTCCACCCCATCTATTTCACACCTGATAGAGTCAACGCTCGCTCCCTCTGCAGAGAGAGAAAAGAGGTGGAATTAAACAAAAACAGAAACACTGAAACAGCACAACCTGTCAATCTCTCTTCACTGTGAACGTGTTGTGAAGAAATAAATCAAGATTGCCTGAGCACTTCACAACACCGTTAAATGAAGTCAGGAGCCACAAGTCTAACTATAGCTTTTTATGACCCGCAAGCACACAGAGATCATGATTACGGGCAACCGGGGCTGCCCGTAAAAATCAGGTTTAAAAATACCTCAGAATACACCACAGCTGTGGAAAAGTGATAAAAGAGGTTGAGACAAACACCAATACATTGTGAGGAACGAGAGATTTTAATTAGAGCCAATTACAACATACAAGCTCTTAAAATGAATCTCACCTTGAGGATTTTACTTTATGGAATAAAGTAAAATAATAATTTTTTCTTTCCTTATAAGTTTTTTTTGCCACACTAATCTTGTTCCCAGACACTGTCCAAATTCGCAGAATGTCAAGTGGAACAATCCGTCAAACTTGGCCTTCATTAGCCAATAAACAAAGAAGCAAGAAATTCCAAACGCAAAGAGGCACTAGCTTAATCGGCTTCGTCTACCAACTGTCCATCTCCCACAAAACCTTCCCCACGTCTTGGGCACCCAAGCACCAATATCTACTCTGTAACACTGTTGTGGGAGAGCTGAGCATACAGCACAGCTAAGCTGTCTTTATTCTGCACTGACTCAATTATAATAAATTGTGTTTGGAATGAAGAATGCTGAAGTCAGGTTAGGCTCACTGCTTTAGCAGACCTGACGTTTGGGGCCGGGAGAGGTGTCAATGAGTGTAGGCAGCAGCGCTGGGTTGTCTGAGGTAATCAGAGGGGAGGGGCCACTGGTCACGTGCCGTGCTAACCTAGTTGAGCACCCGGCTGCTGGCTTGACTCGGAAAGTAAGATGAATTGCTTGTGGAATCACTGAATGCAAGACTCTATGGCTCGACCATCCATAACAAAAATAATGCTTCTACCGTAACCAGAGAGCTAATTTAAGTAACATTGCATTCAGTGTATTAGAATATTAGCTGTAAATTATCTTTTTCTAATCTGAAGTGGCTGGAAGCAACAGTGATTGTTTACATTATTGAAAATCAAAAATGCTCCCCCGATTTGGAACCACGCCTCCCGATATTTTGATTAACTCAAGTCATAGGATTATGGTCATTCCTACTGAGGCCAAATTGAAATCATTGCTATCGCTGTTGTGAGTGATAGACTGGAAATAAAGTTTACAACACACTGACGCCAGCCACTGATGAAGGGTTATCTAGGTGGCAGAAAAAAAGGACATCCCATCTGTCACAATTTTACCTTGCCAAAGGGTCTGTTAACATTAGAATATAACGCTAGACAGACTTATCTTGGTTTGCATAATCATTTTTATAGCGCTTGAATTTACACCAGCATGTTTCGAGACATACCGTGCAGGAATGTGGCTGTCAATCGCGGGAAAAACGAGCGACACTGCACAGAAACTTGATACACTTCCGACAGAATTGTCTTCACCCTTGCAAAACTCTGGGGCGCTCTATCAAAAACGTGGCGTCCGCTACCTGAGAATGTGTTATCTCGAGTTATAGATATCTGTAAGTTTACACAACAAAATAAAATCTAATGTCTCAAGTTTTGTTTGATATGTCTGGGAAAATGTAGCATAATGTAAACAAGCCCTAAGTGTACGTACTTACTAATTATTAAAAATAGATCTGGGTTGTTATACGGACAGAAAAAGTTTTTGTATCAATAGTGAAGGAGCAACTTAACTGGTTGAAGTAACATTCATGCAAGCCATAAATCCCCATTTGAAATGGCAAAGTGTGAAATGCACTAACAAGCAACATGTTTTATACCTCTCTCCAGCTGTTCCAATAAGATCCGCCCTCCTTTGATCACCTGACCGACCGGAGCCTCCTTCGACAACAGCTCTGCCTCCAAAGCCTATACAGACATTAAGTAAACATATTGCGTTCCATTGGTCCTAAAATGTGAACTTTAGTTGAGTGTATGTAATGTAATGTACCTGGAAGAGGATCATGTAAGCTGAAGCTGTAGCTTTAAAATTACCTACCTGTAGTTTTTCCTGAAGGTCAGGGTCAGGAGACGCCAGGGTCTGAGCTGAGGCTTTCCAATTGTTTAGCCAGCTCAGGAGGTCATACAGGTCCCTTTCCAACCTAACAGAACAAACAGAGATTGGTTCTGCGCTATTGCATGTATCTGTATATGACTGTGTGAATATATATATATATACACGTCGGTACCCAGAATATTCACAGAAAATGAAGATAAAAAGTACAATTGGACACAGTGTTAGTACTAGGGTTACTTTCAGGTTTAGGAATTATGATTTGAGGTTAGGCATTTGGGCTAGGTTAAGTTTAGGCATGAAGGTTAGGTTACTGAGGTTAAGCTTAGGTTAAGGTTGGTGAACGTGTTAGGATTAAGGATAAGATCAGGTTAGTGTTAGGAGAGGGAACTTAGATTTCTCGTTCTCCAGTCCCCACAAACAAATGTGTGTGTTGTCCTTACCCTCTCCTCACTTCTCCTGACTCGTCTGTCTCCACCAGACGTCTCTTCGGAGGAGCAGGTGGGGCCAGTCCCTGGTCGTCAAGCACCCTCTCGAGCTGTGCAGCTCCTACAGTGACCGTTTCCATCATGACCTGCCCCCTGACGACCGTCTCCGTTTCAACCGTCTGCCTTACAAGCGTTTCCATGGCGACAGACTCCTGGGCCGGAGACATCCCAGCGGCCTGTGTCACAGCCTCAGTCACCTTGGCGATGGGGCGGAAGGTATGAATGAATAACCCAAAAGGACAAACTGGGCCAAAATTCCCTATGTGGTATTCTGGCTGCAATCATTAAAGTTTATGGGCCATCCATAACCACCATAGCCAGTCATTCACACCTTGTACTCCTGACAAACTGGGAAACTTGATGGTTCTGTGCAGCCAGTTGAATGTATTTCATGCTAGAGTAAAGAATGGGGACATTTGTCCTCCATGGGGAAAAGTGATTAGCTAACAGACCCCAGGTGGGTAAAGGTGTTAGCATATTATTAGTTATGCATGAACGTGTCCCTGAGTTAAGCAAACCCTACAGTGTGTGGGAGGGACATGCACCCACCTGGTAGGAGCAGTCCTCCAGTCTCTGAACCAGGTTGTCCCATCTCTGGGTCAGCTCCTCTGTTTCTCCCTCGATCCTTTCCCCCGCTTCGGCACTCCTCAGAAGTGACCTCACATCTTGTCCAGCATCCCGCAGCTGGTCCAGTGTCCACCTCTTCTTCTCCATATCCTCCCTTAGGAGCTAAGGTACAGCAAAAAGCAGGGGCCAAAGGTTAAACTGAGAAGGTTGTTAAACTCCAGCATTAAACACGATAGCTGAGCTGACCTAAAATAACCATGCACATAGCAGGGGGTTCAATAATGATAGACTTGATAAAAAATGGTATGCTGCTAATGGTTCATTGCTACCTTGTTGTAACCATATTTGCTACAGACTCTTATCCCAGCTCTTTATAAACATAGAAAAAATTTGATTTTCACACTTGATCCATCCCTTCTAACATACCATGCTGAGAAGTAACAGCAGTGCTTTACATCTATGTAAATGCTAATGCTAGAGTCTGTGTCTTGTTAGCGTCCTTACCGCTAATCTGCGGACATTAGCGTTCATCTCGGCCGGGTCCTTGAAGTCGCTGGTCTGAACCTCACCCAATGCCAGCTCTTTTTCTGTCAGCCATGCTTTGAAAAAATCCTGAAAAAATGAAGTCAACCAGTTAACTTGTTTTTGCAAGTCTTGCATTACTCAAGCAAAGGGCAAAGAAATAGTTGATAGTATATATTAGGTCATCAAAAAGCCAGCAATTGAATTGTAGAACCCAATTACTGGGGGAGATCACATCTGTGCAACTGGAATAAAGGCATTGGCAATTACTTTTTACAAGGTCACTACTATTCAGGAATATGTGTTCATGGTTTGGTGTGTGTACCTGGTCCTCCAGAAGCTGCTGCCACACTAGTAGGACATCTTGTAACTTGTGCCACCTTTCTTCGGTCCACCGACACACTCCTGCCCAGCGCTCCCCGAGTGACTGAAAGGTAGCAAAAATAGAAAGAAACAGCGAGAGTTAACCAAGACACAAGCAAATTAAATTAACGCAGTTGAAACCAGGGTCTTGCCTGCAGTTGGTCCTCCAGGGCTGCGGTGGCGCTCTCTCCACTGTTCTCATCCACCACTACCACCATGTGTGTCAGAGAGTTGACCTTCACCTGCTCGGCCTCCAGGTCATTTTGCAATCCCTGCACCAGCAAATAAGATTAACTATTAACAACAAATGACAGGACAATTGTAGCCTGGGCAAACACTTTTAGGTGGTTCCAAACAAACGCCTTAACCTTTAGCCAAAGAAAATGCCCTGACTGGAAACAATAAACACATCAATCCAGTCAGACTGTCATCTTGGGATGCCCAATCAAAGCCTTTGTTTCACTCCCGCAAGCCAATCAAACCTTACTTTGTGCTGTTCTATCTGGGCCTTGTAGCCCGCCACGTTTCCTGCCGTCGGCTCCATCTCCATCTTTCTGATCTGCTCCTCCGTCTGAGTCAGCCAATCGGAGAGCTGCTGCAACTGCTGTTGCTGAAGGTCCATTAGGACCTCGTGGAGCCTTGAGAGAAGGAGCACAGTAGCACGAGAAAGGGTGAAAGGACAGTGTGTTGAGAAAGGTGAATGGCCATTTATGTGACAAATAGAACACGCTCTAGCGATCTATTCAGCTGCATCGGCATACGGACATCACATGAACACTAACTGCCTAATAAAACACTTTGGGTCTGACAATAAGGCACACAACTGTACTTAGGAGCAGCAATGACACACAAACAATTAATCAATCATGTGAGCGCAGCCTCAACTGACCTCTCAGAAATAAGGACATTATGTAGGGTTATGCGTGCACGTGTGTGTTTGTTGGGTATCTAGTACCTGGCCTGTCGGTCCATGCTTGCCACTCTAAGATTTTCCCAGCGGGAGTTGAGCAGACTCATTTGTTCCCGGATCTCCTCCTCCTCTTCCTCCGTTAGGTTGCCCTGAGAGATGAGCTGGTTGCCCGCCTGCAGCACGTTCCCCACGCTGCTCTGGTGGGCTGTCAGCTCCATCATAAAGTCCTGCAAGGATCAGAGAGTTCATGGGCATGAGGTCAAGGGTGAGAAGGTTACCAGAGCACGACGTATGTACTTTGATACACGATGGTGGTCCACAGCCAAGGCGTTCGTGCAGAAATTTTTTAAAGCACCTTGGGAGTTCACCTTGTGGACCTGTCATTGCAACTCCACAAGAGGTCCATGCGGTGGTTCAGTCTTACACACACTATGGCTTAAACAAAAAACTAATGTTATGGCTTTTGGTGGACATGCAATGCTGGGTTCAAATGCGACCCACTGCTCTTTCAGTATAAACTCTCTCCTCTATCTTTCACCACAGTCCAATAAAGCATGAAATGCCCCTGTACATCTTTAAGATGTTTTTGAGGTAACAAATTAGTCTTCAGATCAGGGATAATGGCTGCTCTTTAAGTAAGTAATACTGTTACTAATAATGTGCACTCTTTTTCTGAAAGACCAACATGACAGTTAATTCCTTCTGAAAAAATAAAAATGCTTGTGCTCTGTTGAGATCTTCCAGGAGAGTGTTTTCTGGAGCACTGAGAAGACACAGAACTGCAGTGTTTTACAGAAGACCTAACAAAACCCCTTAATCATCCACTGGCTGGGCCTGTGGCATTGGCAGAAAGACTTGGCACGCACGCACGCATACACGCGCACACGCGCACACATCTGGACCCGCTTCTTTCCTCCAGAGGCTAGCAGTGTAGCATGTGGCGCTCGGTTCTCCAAATGCATTCTGGGTCACCTCATCGCCTTGGACATAAGCAGTTGCTGTAGCAACGGCTACACTAGCTGCAGAAGACAAACGGCATGGGTTCATTCCCTGTAGAGTCTTGCTGGGTTGATGCTAATTATGAAAGGAAAAGGGGAGATAGTCACAAGTGAACTGGAAGAATTAGCAAGCAAAAAATGGTTGGCCATGTAGCTGATCTGTTGAGACGGCTTGAATGAAGAGAACTGTGCTCTCCTGCAGCCTGCCTGCCTGCTACCGGATGACCTGCTCATCTCTCCCTGACACACTGCTCTTTTCACTCAAGGTATTGTGGATCTTTTCGGACCTAATGAAGCTGGTTGAGATAATGCAAAGAGTGTCATCAAGGCAAAGAGTGGCTACTTTGAATCATCTACAATATGAAATAAATATCTACAATAAAAAAAAATACCCTTGAATGAGTAGGTGTGTCCAAACAACTGGTACACTATGATTATTAGGCTCACCTGTTTGTTAACGTAAATAGCTAGTTATGTGGCATTAACTATTAATGTGACTTTGAATCATATGATTGTTGGTGCCAGACGTGGTGGTTCCAGCATCTCAGAAACAGCTGATCTCCTGGGGGTGAAGCAGCATGAGAACAATCCAGGCTCGGCTCCTGTCAGCTAACAACAGTAAGATGAGGCTACAGTAGGAAAGTGATCACCACAACTGGACGAGTGAAAATTAGAAAAACCCTTGTCTGGTCTGACGAATCTCAATTTCTACTGTAACATTCTGACGGCAGGATCAGAATTTGACATAAACCACATGAATCCCACCACATACCATAGCATTGTTGTTGAATACGTGCATCCCTTTACGGCACAGTCTAGGCCATCATGACCTTGCGTGTTTATAATGTGATTTTCCATTTCTTTTTTCTCACAGGGAAAAAGTAAGTACTTTTCATCACCTACTTCCAGGCAGAATGTTTTGAAGGTGTAATTGCTGAACTGTGAAAATGACCTGTTGAAAGTACTATCGTTTTTAAAAGTCTGTGGGCCTTGACTTGTTTCTGGCTTTTGTTTTTGACCTGGAATCTATAAGAACAGTAGTCTCAAACAGCCACATTTCTGCCAAGAGAGAAAACCACAGCCTTGTCTCCAACACACACGTCCCCACATCTCCCCGACATTGAAGTATTTGAAGCAGTAACCATCCAGCTGGGATATGGCTCCAGCTCCACGGAGCGCTGTGCTCTGCCCTGGGGAATTCCTAGCATTCCTGATGTGAGCATGTTCTCTGGAACGAGAGAGGGAGGCCTTGTCCAGTGGACAGAACTATCTGAATTCTCCGTACAGAGGAGCCAGCAAAAAAAAGGCTGCTTTGTCTCAATACGAATTAAACCTATTGTCAGCTGCTTCCAAACCTGACATACCAAGATGTGTTATACTTACTGAGATGGCTTCTGTGACAGTTTTCTTGTATCTAGATAACTTTTGAATCTGGCAAACTGCTACTCAAGTGACTTCCCTTTTTAATAAAAAATAACTGAAAAGACAAGCAATATTGAGTGGGACTGCCCCACTCCTAAGAATTGAAATGTCTCTGGACAGTCATTGCATTCCTTATGTGAGTATGTATTGCTCTGTGTGCCTATATAATGCCTATATAAACAGGTGTGTTCATCGGTCTTTCGGACATGGCCCACTTCAAGTATTACTTGCATACAATTCCTTGGTCCTCACCTCATGAGTGTGGAACTGCTCCTTGACCTCCTCCACATCGTCTGACACCTCCTCCTGCATTTGCAGGGAGTCCTCGGCAGACAGGAGCCAGGTGAGCACCTCCTCAAGAGTGGTTTGGTAGGAGTCCAGATCCACCCCCATGACCAAGTCCTCCTCTGCCTCTGTTAGTGTGCTCGGGGTTTCCGGGAGGTTGGAGCCAGCCACCTCCATCTCAACCTGAGCCTAAAGAAGGGTCAGAGTGAGGGAGTGTGGGTTAGGGGCCACACACACAGCAGGCTCTGTTGGTAAGAGCATGGTGCTTGTTCTGAAATTTCATTCATTTCTGGTTTAACACTATTGGGGACGGTTTTGAGTTTCAGTGTTGTATTGCTAGACACTAACTGCACTTTTGGAGCCAGAACAATTAGCATGTCGATTCATCCACTAACATCTACTACTACTCTGTATACATGACCAATAAACATTGATTTACTGCTTTCTCCAATCAACTGTATTGTGGTTTGATCCCCGTAGGGCCATATACATACTACAAAAATGACTAAATTGACTGAGTGCCTTTGGATCAGTACTGGGTATCCACAAGGGTCCAACTCTAATTTAAATCAGAAGACGACAAAATACCAAAATTCCATTTAAATGGCCTTTGACAACACTACCAACACTACCAAGTTCAAAACTCTCCCTATGGTCAGGTTCTGTGAGAATGTCATCTCACCGTCTGTCCTAAAATAGCCCTAGACTACTTCCATAAGAGGAAGGCAAATTAGACTGGGGATAGGTGACCCGCCCAGGGCCTGGAAGACAAACAGCAGACAGTCTAGCTAAATAAAGGAACCAAGGCCAAACACGATGAGGTGTGGTGCCCCAGGCCTGGCCGGCAGAGCAGGTCAACGCTCATTCCAGAAATATTACTCTACAACTGGGCAGAATACATTAGTGACGTGCAGTCAGGGTAGGCAGGGTTAGCAGGACTTACTCTGTGATAATAATAATAAAAATAATTTAGTACTTGTCATCCTTTTTTCATTATTACATTTGGAAACTATTTTGGAGGTTTTATGCCCAGAATCTCAAAATTATCTTGAACTGCATCAAAACCATATACAAATGTGCCAGGGCATGCATGAACAGGGTATCCCATGAACAGGGTATCCCATGAACAGGGTATGCATGAACAGGGTATGCATGAACAGGGTAAGCCTAGCGTCATTCATCGCATTGAGTGGATTTCCAATTCATGCATATTGTCTAAATGTGTGTGCTGGGGTAAGCATGATTATTGGGCATGTCACAACATCTTGGCATGCAAATCCTCTTGAATTGAACTAAGCTAGCTAAATAGAAAAAGCAACCAGACAAAATGGAAACCATGCAACATTTTCCCAACTTGATTTTCAGTAATAATCCAGACATGGTGACCAAAACCTATGCTCCCGGACCTTCACCAGAAAGGGCTCAAAAATCATCTTTCAAAGGAGTATAAACAAAAAGAGGCGTGGTTGCACTACAACTAGTCTTTTGCATGCCTGCTCTTCTCAACTGGGGACAATATTTGGATAACCTCAATGAGCAGACCAATACCAACGAACAAGAGAAAATGCCATCAACACATGCTGTTGGGCACCTGATTTTAACCTCTCACTTTCCCAGCTACTTTAGACCTGATTGTTGTTGAAACAATTTTAACCAAATCTCAATCCATTCTAAAGTAATGGGGGAGGGAGTTGAAAAGGGAGTTATTGTTTCATCTGGGTAAATGTAAATTCAGTCAAGAGTGCAAGAAAAAAGATACTTGGTCAGAAACAACATAGCATGGCTGTAGCTTCTTGTGAGTTGCTTGTTATTCAATTACATTCCAAAACCCTGTTAGCCTCCATGTCCAGGCAACAAGTTCTACAGGGTATCTGCGGACGAGCCGCCAAACTTTATTTCTGGGAACGCAAGACAAAAAACAAACAAACTTTCATCTGTACTTACAGATGAATGGAAGAGGACGGATAGAAATCTGCACAGCCGCTGGGCGTGCCAAGACAAAGATGAGAGAGATGTTAATGTATGCCTGGAATCAAATTGCCCCGATTCTGAAACGGAGCTTTGTTTTCGCCCACAAAAATTACCCAGCATTCTCTGCGGCTGAAAGGAAAAGGTCATTTTGATGAAAATATTCCGTGGCATTTGGAGATTGGGTTTAGACGCCCAATAGTTGTTAACCTCTGTTAGTGCAGAGCCTGGTCCTGGCGTGGTTGGAAGTATAGGATTATAATAGATGGTGGGGAGAGGGGAAGAGAGGGGGGAGGCCCAAGAAGCCTGGCTCTTCTGATTCACTGTAATGGCTATACAATGGCTGTGGTTTGGCTGTGGAAAACACTTTAATTATCTTCATATGATACTGTTGAATTGTGTTGCTGAATCCATAGTTTAATGTAGTATAGAAATTGTAATATAGAACATAATGCATCACAACTCTGTGTGTGGCTGGGAAAGTTTAGTCTAGCAGGGATTTATTAAACTACTGGCTTTATTTTTTCTTTACATTTTTTCCAGATTAGGCCCAGAGCTAGCTAATAACCTCTGATGGGGATAAAACCGATTATTGAAATAAACAACGTTATGGCAATAGTGTTTTGGCCCTCAGCAACTGGCCATCTGTCCCACAGATACTAACAAGACCATGCTTACCACATCCAGCCTCCTCTAAACTAAACAGCTGCACTATTTTACACCCAAAAATCTCCCTGCAACTAGGTAGATGCATATACTGGAACTGAAAATGTGTAACTGTGTACATCAGCTGTAAATTAATGTACGGGACATACTAACCTTTTATATTCTATTACCTTATATGCCCACCACCCATTGTATGTAACTGTATGTTTAGTTTGTGAAGACTTAATGACTTAATTCTGTCCCTATAATGTTGCCTACAAACAGCACTTCTGGATATGTTTAACTTACTGAAAACAGAGTCATTTTGATTCTGTTTCATAACTACTATGCAAAACCTTTGCTGCATCACTTTTATTACACTTTAAATATACATACAAAGCTCCTTTAATTTGTTCTTCATGCGGAAAACCACACTCCCTGGAAAGCACAAAAACTTTCCTTGTTCTTCCTTCCTTCGGAATCCAAGCAGCAATATTACACATCACTTCCTGTGGGGGCAGCATGTGTGCCAGGAAAATCAACCCCTTATTGGACCATACCAGCACTATAAAAAGTTATTTTCCAGTGTTCTCCCGAGGTGTGGGAAGTTTTCACACGATAGCAATAAAGACTGCTGAGGCGGTCGAGGGACATTTCTGTCTTTACCTGAGCATGATCTACACCACAAAATCCGTTAAAATAATCTCTCCTTCGGGCAAGGAATGGCAGCTATTAAAACCCTAGGTGCCAAAGATGTATTTTCTTTCTTTAACACTTGCATGCCAGGGGTACATACCCAAATAAAATGTCCCCTACCTAGACAGGAATCTCCACATAAATTCAGTGACATCTCAGAGAAAATACAGGAAGGTGAAAACCTAGAGGAATGTTAGCTATATCATTATGACAAATTAAATGATTCCATAAGTGTCATTCATCCATAAAAAGTATGTGTTTGAGAATATAACAGTACATGTTTGAGAGTCATTCCTCTATGTATTTAAATAATAAGACTAACCTACAATTGCACAAAAGGATTCCTATCCAGGTCACGCAGACCCTTGCCTCGTTCTCTTGTTAAGTTTACAGATCAATGCAGATTTTATCGCTTTGTCCTGCCATTTTCATATTTTCATGGGAGGATGAGGACACATGAGGTGCAGGACTAGGGGTGAGTTAATTCCCCGTTCCTCGTCTATCCAGGGGAGCTTTTTATTAGCGGTTTGGAAGTCAGGCTTTGATACCCAGGGGTGACCCAGTTTAGCCGGTCCCATTACACATCCAGGGAAGACTGTGTGATACAGCTAGAGACACCGAGAGAAGCTGGGTCAAGCAGGTGGACTCACCATGTTCTTTGTAATTCCTTGTTATAAAATGCATATCTGCCATCTGTAGTGAACAGCTAACGGAAGCTCAAATTCTGTTACTGACTGTACCTGTGTGCCGCTGAGACCTTGGCTCTCGTGAGGCTCCACCTTGTATCTGCGAGGCAGGGTCTCCACCTCACGGATGGCCTCCATGGTCACGTCTTTGGGAAGGACAGCAAACAGGGACGTCACATACATAATGATGGACTTCTTATCTGGCAACTGCACCGCCACGTCTGAGAGCAGAAAAGGGAAGTGAGAGAGTTAGGCACGTTTTAGCATGCAACGTGGAGCCACACTACTTTTGACATGGCTCAAGTCTGCTTGGTCTTCAGGTGTGACATAACAGTATATGTGTGTAAGCACAGAACTGCAGGCACATATGACTTTGTATACTATGTATCCTGTCAGGTAGAGAAGAGTTGATTTAAAGGCGGATAAAGAGACAGCAAAGTAAAACATAGAGAAGTCCAAAAAATGCCTGTAAAAAATCCCTATATAGACTGCATAGAGCTATATATGCAGTGTGTGTGTGTGTGTGTGTGTGTGTGTGTGTCTGTGTGTGTCTGTGTGTGTGCGATGCCAGTAGACAGTACCTTCAGGGTCCAGAAGTCTCTCTATGGCCAGTTGGTCTTTGGCTACAGTGAAGGCATGGTCCAGTCTATCGACTGCACTAAGGCTCAGCACCCTGTCCCAGCTCATCGCATTGGGCCTAGAGGAACCACAGTGTCAACATTAAAAATAACCGGTGTCAAACAAACACCAAACCAAAAGCTCCAGAAGCATGGGTGACATTGCATGTGTCGTTTCGTCGCAAAGAACCAGCTCCATTTACAGCCTTAACCGAGTGCCTGGTAGCTGGAACCTTTTGTATATTACAGTACATACTGACATGGACAGTCAAATCTGTTGTACAAATGCCTTGTTTATGGTTGTTAATCCGCGTATGAGCTGTGTGTTAAGAGGCTTGCCACAGGCCTGTGGGTCTGTCTTTCCTTGTCGAAGGGGGCCTTGTTGAGCCAGAGAGCAGTGATGGGTGTGTAATGTGTGTGTTCACTGATCCACCTAAACCCTGCCTTGGATTTAAACCAACATGGCCCATTTTCACAGCCCCGGGGCTCGCAGTGTGTTAGTGTTTTAAGGGACCTGACATGTTCTCTGTTACCTCAGACACATACAGGCACCAAAGTCCCCAAATGCGCGACATTGATGGGGCATAAACAGGGTGAGACAGGCTGTGTATACACACACTAGGCAGGCAGTGACCCTGCCAACGTTTGCTGTGACCTTTCCCCAGTGACACAGCCCAGTGTCGACACACACACGCACGCACGCGCGCACGCGTGCACGCGCACGCACACACAGACACACACAGACACACACAGACACACACAGACACACACAGACACACACAGACACACACAGACAGGGCCTAATAGATCTGTTATTTAGTCAACTCCCAGTGAGGTAGAATGGGCCTTATCTAGCATGCCGAGGAAAATGTGCAGAGGTCGGCCACTGGGTCTGGACACTGAGTCGAATGAGCTGCTACAAAAACAGCGTTGGAGTTGAACCCTGCAGCAGGGTAGGTCTCCAGGAACAGGGTTGGACTTAAACCCTACAGGAGGGTAGCTCTCCGGGAACAGGGATGTAGATCCCTGATTTACACAGTTCCCTATTGGATAGACACACAACAATAATAGTGACACTGTTGCTACCAGAACGTCACCTGCACCCAGTGCCCTTTTGACCCCTGACCTGAAACAGTGCAGGATGGCGTTAAAGGCTAGTCCGTCGGCCCAGCTGGTGGTGAAGTTGAGCACGTTGACATGGTCCTGGTAGGAGCGGGTACACTGCCTCACCCAGCTCAGCAGGATCTTCTCACTGTTGTTCTGCTGCAGGTTGGACATGATATCCTTCATAATGTCCTTCACCTGAGAAGGATCATACAAAAAAACAGGTAGGAGAGGGAGAGAGTGAGAAACCCCAAAGAACAAAACAGTTAGACCCAATTCAATCATTAACATTTGAGTAATTTAGCAGAAGCTCTAATCCAGAGCAATTTAGAATGAGTGCATACATTTTCAGTAGAATGAGTGCATACGTTTTCAGTAGAATGAGTGCATACGTTTTCAGTAGAATGAGTGCATACATTTTCTCGTACTGGCCCTCATGGGAATCTATACCACAACCGGGGCCATGCATTACCAACTGAGCCTCAACGGAAAACAGAGTATCATTTGGCACGCTAATAAGAAATCAACCAGAAAACTGAGCAAATTTGTACCTTACCCTAAATACAGACTACACCTGCTACTGTTCTGGAAATCATATTAAAAATTAAATCTTCCAGCGGTCCTCTTCACCTTATTCCAACATCACTATTTAAAAAATGCTCAGCCACTCTCATTGATTTTGTTACTTGTTTGTTCAACAGGTCCCTGCATACTGGGCAAGCACCGTCAATAATCAACATGGCAGCTAACTCCCCTTTGCTCAAGAAACCGTCCCCTGACCCAGACATCCTTTCAAACTACAGGCCTATTTCCAAACTCCCATTCTTATCTAAAGTCCTAGAGAAGATTGTGGCAACTCAACTTCACTCACACCTCAGTGCTAACCGGCTTTATGAGGTTTTCCAGTCTGGCTTCATGCCAATGCATAGTACTGAGACAGAATTGGTGAAGATTGTTAATGATCTCCTCATGGCGGCAGATACAGGATCCCCCTCCATTTTGATTCTTCTGGACCTCAGTGCTGCTTTTGATACAGTAGATCACACCCTTTTACTCCAGCACCTAAGAGAGCACACTACCATCTCTGGGACTGCTTTACAATGGTTCACCTCTTAACTCTCTAACCGCAAGCAGTAGGTTTCTCTCGGTGAGGCAAGATCAGAGGAGTTCACATTAACCTGTGGTGTCCCACAAGGGTCGGTGCTAGGACCTATTCTCTTCCTGCTATACATTTATTCTCTTCCCACTTGGCCAAATCTTAAGACATCACAGTGTTCAACTCCACTGCTATGCATTTCAACCCTGTCCAACTTGTTTGGACGAAGTAAAACATTGGATGCAGAACAACTTCCTCAATACTCAATAGCAGCAAGACAGAGGCAATGCTTATAGGCACCCAACAGCAAATCATCAACTCCTACAACATCTGCCCTGCCATGGAGGGCCACATAATTCCCCTCTCCTCAGTCATCACCAATCTGGGTGGGAAATGTGTCCCTACACTCTCTTTTAAGACCTACATTAGACATCTGCAAAACATTATTTTTTCATTTAAGAACATTTCCTGCCTAAAACCTTCTCTGACCTTACCTGAAGCAGAAAAGCTTATCCATTAATTTGTATTCTCCAGAACTGATTATGGGAATGCAGTACTAGGGGGCCTGCCAGCAAACTCAATTCATAAAATACAGCTCATCCAAAACAGAGCTGCATGGATCCTGAGACAATCAAAACAATTTGTCCACATCACACCTCTCCTTGCTGACCCCCATTGGCTTCCTGTCCCTCAAAGAACTGACTTTAAAATGATCCTTTTAGTCAATAAAGCTATCAATGGCTTGGGACCTCTCTACTAATCTGACCTGCTCTCCCCCTATGAACCTCAACGCCCTCTACGGACTACCTATTCCAATCTGCTCAATGAACCAAGAACCCGTCTCCGAAAAATGGGAGACCGCACCTTTTCTTATATTGGACCTCACCTCTGGAACTCCCTTCTTGACACCCTAAAGGCTGCACAGACAGTCAAGGCTTTTACAGCAGGCCTTAAGACTCACCTTTATCAGTTGGCCTACCCTTTCCTTCAATCAAATTATACTGTACATTACTATACATTGCTCAAAAAAATTAAGGGAGCACGTAATCATCACAGTATAACACTAAGTCAATTAAACTTCAGGGATATTAATCTGCCCAGTTAGGAAGCATAAGCGATTGTGAATTAAATGTCACCTGTTTTGGTGCAAATGAAAGTGACAACAGGTGCACTTGAGAGGCAACAGCAAGACAACCCCCAAAAATGGAATGGTTTTGCAGGTGGTGGACACAGAGAATTGCTCTCTCCTTATCATTCCTGACTGATTCTCCTCTAGTTTCGCGTTTTGATAGTGTCCTTGTCACTACTTGTAACATGAGGCAGTACCTGCAGCCCATTCAGGTTGCACAGGTAGTCCAGCTCCTCCAGGATGGCACATCCATACGCGCCGTTGCAAGAAAGTTTGCTGTGTCTCCCAGTACAGTCTCAAGAAAATGGAGGAGATACCAGGAGAAGGGCCGTTACACGAGGAGAGCCGTACAGGGCATTAGAAGGGCATCAACCCAGCAGCAGGACCGGTATCTGCTCCTTTGTGTGAGGAGGAATAGGAGGAGCACTGCCAGAGCCCTACAAAATGACTTCTAGCAGGCTACTGGTGTGCATGTTTCTGACAAAACTGCCAGAAACAGACTCCATGAGGGTGGCATGAGGGCCTGAGGTCCTCTAGTGGGACGTGTGCTCACAGCCCAGCACCGTGCAGCTCAATTGGCATTCGCCAGAGAACACCAGAATTGGCAGATCCGCCATTGGCGCCCCGTTCTCTTCACAGATGAGAACACATCCACACTGAGTATGTGACAGGCGTGAAAGAGTCTGGAGACGCCGTGGTGAACGTTATGCTGCCTGCAACATCATCCAGCATGACCGGTTTGGCAGTGGGTCAGTGATGGTCTGGGGAGGCATATCTTTGGAGGGTCACACAGACCCCCACATGCTAGTCAACTGTACCCTGACTGCTGTTAGGCACCGGGGAGGAAATCCTCAAACACATCGTTACTGGGTTCATCCTGGTGCAGGACAATGCCCGGCCTCATGTGGCTAGAGTGTGTAGGCAGTTCCTGGATGACGAAGGCATTGATGCCATTGACAGGCCCTCACGTTCCCCAGACCTGAATCTAACTGAGAACCTCTGGGACGTTTTGGATCGGTGCATCCGCCAAGTAGCGCCACAGACTGTCCAGGTGCTCACTGATGCCCTGACCCAGGTCTGGGAAGAGATTCCCCAGGACACCTGTTTACTTTGATTTACGGTGTGAGTTTGAATCCAGCCCTCAATCGGTTGGTGGTTTTGTTTTCTATTGACTGTTGTTACGTCATTTTGTTCTCAATGAATTACACAATGTACAATAAAGATTTGATATTTAATATATTTCCTTCATCGAGACCCAATGTGTGATTTAAGTGTTACCTTAATATTTTTGAGCAGTGTATAAAAATACATTTTATAATTTTTGTTTACTGTATTCTCATTATAGTTTAATGTATATATTCTGTATATGTATTTTATTTAATTTTCTCTTCTGATAGTACTTTTATTTATTGAAATATTATTTAATTTTCTTATTATATATCTTATTTTCTCTTTCATGCACTTTGAGATTATTCCTCTATAATGAAAAGCGCTTTACAAATGCAACAAATTATTATTATTATTACACAGGGGCAAAATTCCTCAGCACTATGAAAAGACTCACTGAGCATGGTTTTGCTAAAGAGAAAGGCTGCCTTAGGCAGGCCTGGCCCTCAAGAGATAACAGACTCACATTCCAATAAAATGAGGTGGAAACGGAGCTGCACTTTCTAACCTGTCAAATGTATGACCACATTAAAAACACATTTTAGTATTTTAAATCACCATACGGTGGAGCATAAACAATATGTAAAAATAACCAATACGTAAATGTGTATTTATTAATTCTCATAATTTATACGTTCACCCTTTCCATACAGCTACAACACACTGTACACAGGTAATGATAAAACATTTGAAATGGTTTTATCCTTTTGAAAAAAAAAATGTTTATCTAGAATTTCTGATCTCTTAAACCTTTGTTATGTATGAATCTGTTTCATTTGTTACATAAACAAATGGTATCCATGTCAATAAAGACATTTTACATTGAAACTGAAACAGGTTAGAGACAGCTCTTTCATTGCTACTGACTGTATGTCATCAGTGTTCGGTACACAGTAAGCAAACAGCTGTGTGTTTGCGTGTGTCTTTTCCTGAATGGGCTGCTTGTGAGCTCACCTGCCAGTGAAGGATAATACTCCAGATGAGACCCAGAGTCAGCTTGTGGTTCCCATCAACAATGTCTGTTCCTCCTATGTTTACCAGATCCACCTGGGAGACAGAAACAAGTGGAGAGGAAAAGGAAGAGTGAGAGATAAATAAAAAAAAAACAGTTTCTGAACAGCTAAGAGAAATTACTTATCTTGGAAATTGCCTCAGAGCTACAAAAAAATCATGCTGCAACGTTTATGATGAATAATCTGTGTCCTTACACAGTTTGAAGGTTCTACATATCAAGGTGAATCAAGTGTTATGGACTTTACATCGACATGCAAAATGTCAACTGTGATGTCTCTTAGAATAGGCAAACAAAATACGAACCTTTCAATAATGCCCCCCATGCTTTAACTAGTAAGTAATCGTTCCATGAAATCTCGCAGTAACACGTCATTGCTTTATAGTCGTCAGTGTTACATTTTGTAACACCTTAAAAGAAAGTATTACCTGTAATTCAGATCCCCAGACCAGCCAGTAGATGGTCAAGAACACATCCAAACTGTCTCTATTTTCATGATGTAGTATATATTTAGTTCAAATTGCCTGAAAGTACACAGCGCGTCCTTACATTAATTTCCTACCATGATGCAACTCTCATCACCTCCCGGCAGACTGATTCACACAGTGTGCTAGAAATGCAAAAGCTAAACCCTTACCAAGTTCAATTAATTTCAACTTCTATACTGACAGTGCAGTTAACTTAAGTAAACTTATAAACTATTTCACATCATTGTATATACCTTTTCTACCCAACAGAGAAATTTCCTCAGCCGACTGGAACACCAAGCTACTGAGGTAGAAATTAACCTAGCCAGCCAGCTTGTCTGGAGAGAACAATACAATGTGAGTATGTTTAGAAGACTTTTCAACACATTTCTCAAGTTGCTTAAAAATGAAATAAAATCAGTGTGCCTACACTGCCAATCCACTTTCGCGGGAGTCAGTGAATTTTGTGTGGTTTTCATTTAAATGACTGATGAAAATTAACTTTACAGAGAATGTTTCAAGATGACCCAATGTACGGTGAATGTTTTACTAAAAATTTCCTAAAAAAAGAAAACATATTAAATTGCCAAGCTCTGAAAGCACAGAGCTTCCTAAAGCCCTAAATCACAGACTAAAATCAAACAACTGACTTAGTCAGCCACAGCTATCTGTCCTCACTTCACACCTTCTGCATGTGACCAAGTGAAATCCCAAAACCACATATGTAAAAGTGCTAAAGTGGATTAACAGTGTGAAACAATATCGTCAACACCCCGTGACACCCACCTAATCATGTGAGAAGCCGTTGAGCATGGACTGATGAAGTGATTACATGTACGTACGCACAACGGGGGTAGAAGGGAACATTTTGGAACATTATTCCTCAGGTCAGAGCGTCAGCGACTTGCCTCTTAGCCAATAACTTAAGCTGTAAACACCACCCTCCATTAACCCCATCCTGCCTGCCTTTATCACACGAAACTGACAGAAATCAGCACTAAACTATCGATCTGCCACCTGTCTGGGTGGCTAGATGTTTATGACAGGGTATCGACCCCAGAGCTACTAAACCTGACCAGGTCAACCTCTCCTAACAGACACACCTGATTCTGAGGATTCCTCCAGGTCTGTGGATAGTAGCTGCATGTAAGTGGACATGCATCCAACACCCCCACAAGCTGTCTGTATCTGTGTGTCTGTGTGTGTGTCTGTGTCCATCCACACATGATGGCATGTTGGTTTTCTAACAGCGTGGATAGGGATTTGTACGTCAGCTCTCCATACAAAGAACTCATCTTATCGCCAACTGCCAAGGTCACAACATGAACACTAGCCATTGTACTGGGAAACAGACAGCAAGACAGTGACAGAGATAGAGACAGAGAGAGAACCTTCTAAGACATCAAAAAGAACATTAGAACTTGTCAACCTACTTGGGATCTGGCTTAAAACAGTCCTGTCAGGCATACAACTCATTGTCCTCTATGGAGATGAGGGGCTCCACTTACCAACCCAGAAATCACTGAAAGGGTGCAAAAGTCTAAAAATATTATCTCCCAAATCCAATACAAAACCCCAAATAATCTGTACAAAGCAAAAAGTTAGGACTACACCCACTAATTATGAAAATCCAGAAATAAGCTATAATGAAAGAAAGCAATTCTCAAAACATTGGAATGCCATCTCACCCTAAACAGACATTACACAGCAGCAGAATACCCAATCACTTTGAAAGACCCAAATAAAAATATGTATAGATTCACAGAGCATGGCCTTTTTAAAAAGCAGACCTGGTTCCAGATAAAATACAGGCTGTGTAGTTCATGCACACTGTCCAAAAAACACACATTTCCCTCAGATCATACAGACCTACAAAGAATTTGTAATCAAAACATACATTGATTTATTGCCATGAAAAAACGGCAACCTGGAGCACAAACAACATTGTAAAGATAGAGATACACAATGGTTATTTGCCCTTGGACATTTCAACTTTAACAATTTACACATAGTTGAACATAGCTAGTAATATATTTGAAATGCCTTTATACTTCTAAAGCGTTTTTTAAGATTTTTGATTATTTTCTCTCTCGTCCAGTTTCTTTTTTTAGTAACTGTTTCCATGCCAGTAAAATGTTTTCACTTAAAAGTGAGAAAGACAGAGAACGGAGGGTGGTGTAAAGCTAGAGAACCCATGTGGTCGCCCCCCCTCTCCAATTTGGGGGCTGGAACTTTTGTGTAACTTATGATGAAAATAATAATATTAAAAATATAAAAAAGGCACCAAAACAGAAAATTTAGCAGAGCTGTAAAGTTTACTTACATTGTTTTGATTTAGGACCTGAAGCACTTTGTTGACGTTGTTGAGGGCATGAACTCTGGTGGACCCTCGCTCTTTGGTCTGAGAACAACACAAGAAAAAAAATCTGTTGGAATGTACTGTACATTGATGCAACAATCCTGCATGACATGAGCGCACAAAGAGGACCTTAAGAGAGTGAATCCTGAATCCAGTAGACAAAAAAAGTAGTAACACAATGATTTTGTAATCACACGTGTTTTGTATAGAGAATTTCAAAGACACTTTTTAAAATAAAATTTTTAAAAAGCCCTTCCTGCTGTAAAAAGCTTGGTCACCCCACTGTCCTCCCTTCTTGGCACCACCATTTTCAAGACAGCATTTTTAAGCAGAACAAAACTATTCCAGCAGCAACAGCATCACGATGCTTCATGGGAAGGACACGTTTCACTGTCATGCAACTGAGTGACAAAACTAGTTAACTAACTTTACAATTCTGGAGAATTTACTAACTTGACACTCCTGGAGGCAACCAGACTGTTAAAGGTGAGCAAATAAGTCCTCAAAACAAGTTTGTCTAATGACAGGCTATACGAATTTGTAAGCTTGACAAAAATATTTACAAAGTATATATCACTAATGGTTTACAAAGGATATTCAATCTATGAGGAATTTGTCGTGAGTACATTATTACATTTATTTTATTACTAATTCATGATATTTCCAAATCAAGAGCAGAAGGACCAAAGCAGCCACACCTGAAGTTATTTCCAAGGACACTCCAGGGTCCTTGGAAAGAAATGTCAAGTCATCATGGTACAATATAAAATTAACTCATGTTTGGAGGACCCAAAAATTCCTGACTCTGCATATTTGCTGCTTTGTTGTCCATGCAAAGTTAGAGCCCCATGTGATTGCAATGATGGCATGGAAAGGGTATAAAAGAGTTACACTATCAAACAAAATGTTGATGAATACCTTGAACAAAGAGTAAAGGAAACAAACTGCAGAGAAAACTGAGAATACATTAAAACCGTGGCAGATGTTTGCCCCTTTCAGCAACACAAAATACTGCTCAAAGAGCACAGACAGACATCAGGCTAATTATAGAGGAAACGTCATAGCTAAATTAGAGATAGTTGTTAAAAACAGAATTACTATAGTTTGTAATGCCATGTACACCAGCAGAAAAAATTAAATTAAATATTAAGTGTCTCGCCAAAATGGTATGGATAACAATCATTAATGTAAAAAAAAGAAAGTTATCTTTTCAGGATCTTGTCAGATGAAAGAAGAGACAACCAAAAGCAGGAACACATCCTTGAAAGATCTGGCCTTGATTGTAAGAGCAATGGAGTAGGGCAATCACTCCATTCATTCTGATGCACATGCATGCATTGAAGAGTTAGCAAAGCAGGTTTTCTATGTTCATTGTGACACTCACTGTCTGAACCTTGCACTCGGCAACACAGTCAAAGCCATCCTGGGAGCTGAATGCTCCTTCTCTCACAGGAACTCTACGTCTATATGTCTGGCTTTTTACTTGCACCCAAAGGTGCTTAGTGTGCAGAAGGAGCTGTATAAGGGGCCACCCACAGAGCCAAATACTGAGTGATACATGTTGGCCATGCAGGTATATCTTGCTGCACAGTTATGGACAGATTACCAACAATACATGCGTTTCATGAACTTGCCAATCAGAACAATGGGGAAAGATCTGTGGATGCACAGGGCCAGCTTGCACTGATAGATTTACATTTGATTGGGTTTCTCTGGACACAAAAAATTCAGTGACACAAAATATCTCTCATATGCCCTAGTCTCCATCACTGAATCTTGGTAAAGCTGTTGATTTACTTTGAATGTACAGAGATGAGTTCAACTTGGATGTTAGGTGGAAAGACATCTTGGAAATTGCTGAATAGTGTAATGTTGCGACAGAGACTATTTCCAAAAGAGAAGAAAATAAGAGCTCGAAAACTAGATTGATGACATGTAATGTTCAAAGAACTGAGCAAGACCAGGGAGTACACACATTTTCTACCCTGTTCGAGATACATTATTAAATGAGTTGGGAAACCTTTTCTCAAAGCCACTTTCAAATAATAATGGGTATTTAAGTCTTGAATCCTACAAGCAACACCATATGTGTAGAGAAGGCTCTGTATGTTTGCTTGTATTTATGGATGTAATGTTGAAGAGCTTGGACCTAAGTTACATACACTCAAAATAATTCTAGGCAGAGAAGTGCAGTGGCACGCAAAATCCCTTTAGAACAATGGAGCTCACCAATATGTTTTTTAGATTGTGCAAAATTTCCATAGCATATCTGTGACTTCAGCAGTTAGTGACTGCAGCTTTTCAACACTCAAGCTGGTACAGACATATCTTCGATCAAGGATGATAAGAGATTGAGCAATCTGGGAGTTTCAGGCGTAGAGTCAAGAAGGGTAAAAGCCTTGAACTTGGAAGAATTTGTAAATATTTTCGCTAGAAACCATGACAATCTCAAGATACAGCTGTTGTAAATGTATGAACTGAAATAGTCGTTATGATATAATCCCAACAAAAAGTACAATGATTAGATGCAAATATGTTGACAAACAAACTTTTTCACACGGGATTTACAAGCGCACCAAAATGTTGAGGCAGTGTAAGACTATCCGAAACAGACCTTATTTGAAGACAGCCCCTGTGGAAGAAAAAAATTGGTTGAATAACAGAGACACCGCTAGGTTTAATGTGGATTATGACTCATACCATTTCAGTCATTTGTCTTGTGCATTTGCTGCCTATTCACTAGATCCATCTCTCATGAAACAATGTGTAATGTAATCTATGTGGTGCAATTATTGTGCTCGAGAGTGGCCAAATAAGTCTTTATTAAGGAATTTTGTAGTTATGCTGGTAAATCTACAGAGATAAGAAGCAAGTGTTTGGTCAGTGAAAATCCACACATCCGTAAACAGTGTTTACGCAATACTGTTTTTTGACAGCCAATATGGTCGTTAAAATTCCAGAATTCCGGCCATACAGAACAGTTAACGGACATATGTTTCAAATAGCTATATAATAGCCTACATTTAAACAGCAATAAAACACAAATGCTATGATCCAACAAATGTTTTTTATTTAAATTAGTCAGCAGAATGAAACAATCTTTGCGAACGGAGCTTATAGGGTACGACTACGGCTGTCTCAATTATTACATGATTGCCTGATTGAAATAATTTGAACCAGATTGCAATTATTTTATAGACAATGGTCTTTTGGCACAATATTTTCATCCCAAAATCATGTTTCTAATCTGAATAAGGTATTTTGAGGCCAATGTTAGAAACGTCTCAACAAATACCATGCGAATTATGTCATTTTCCATAAGACATCAGAGCGTTTGACAGCTCTGCGGAAAGTTGTAGGCACAGATCATTTACTGACACTCGTTTGCTTCTAAATTTCAGTATGTTTAAATCTAGTTTAGAATTGTTTTGTAAAGTACCATAATGTAGCCTAATTTCACAACATTATTATTTAATAGTCAAACGCATTTCAGTCGCTTGTTTGTTGTAAGAACTCTGATCGACCAAAGGAAAAAAACACTCAAGTGAGTGTAAAATATTTTGACTAATATTCAAATTTTGTAATTTCCAAACATACTTCTTAATTAGATAATGCGCATTAAAAAATATGGATATAAATATATGTTGTCCCATTGCATATTAAACATTGAAACGTTTTGCTACGTAAGGAAGGCTATTTCAAATAACTACGCTTTTCTGTGGTATTGCTGGCCTCAGTTGCACCATCCCTTGTTTTTATTTTTAAACCTTGCCCAGGGATGTCTGCTGCGCCTTCGACATTTCAGAGTCGTATGCT
Organism: Esox masquinongy; assembly: GCA_016801175.1. Lineage (NCBI taxonomy): Eukaryota > Metazoa > Chordata > Actinopteri > Esociformes > Esocidae > Esox > Esox masquinongy. The sequence goes on from JACXGI010000115.1 coordinate 184,494, forward strand.
GGAGTTGCCGCGAAAGTGTGCGGCATTTGAATCTGGCCAGACAACTAAACCCGATACTGGCGAAAAGTCGGCATTTGCCGGCTATCGTAAACCCTGTTCTGAAACGGTAACAGTATTGTTCGTAATTGAAGCACTGTTCTATGATTGTTGCACTTTAAAATCCCAAAATAAACACAACATTCAAATTTCAATGTAATGTGTACAGACGTTAATGAATTGCATCAGATCTTCACAAGGCATATTGTGCTCAACCTTTCATTGTTCTAACTACTTTGACATGTAAGACTGACATTTTGAATTATCCATTTGAACTGATGGTTGCCTTTCTAATAAAAGGACACTATTTGAAAATGGTGCAAGAGTGTTAATTGACCTGTGAACAGCACATATGTTTGATAAAAATGATGCCTCTTGTTCATTAATTGTTCACAATCACTAGGCTAATTCTTTAGATGTTCGGATAATGAACTCAGGGATTTTTGGAATATAAAATTGTGCACAGCGCACACACGTTGGGGTGTGCACTGTGCAGAGTAAGATGCAATGTTCAAAATGGCTCCAGGTAATGGAACATGGAGGAAAGACATATGGCATTCTTGTCTATCAGTTCAGTTCAGAAGGGGTACATATGAAATGATTAGTTCTAAATTAGTATGGCCAATAATTACAACTCAGTTCCCAAAAAAGTTGGGACGCTGAATACAATGCAAATAAAACAGAATGCAATGACGTGCAAATCATTTATACCTATACTTAATTGAAAATAGTATAAAGACAGCATACCAAATGTTGAAACAGACATTTTTATTGTTTTTGGAAAAATATTATTCTTCTTTTTTTTTTTACATTTTCCCAATTTTTAATTTGATGCCAGCAACACGTTTCAAAAAAGTTGGGTCAGGGGCATATTCACCACGGCATTGCAACACCTCTTCTTTTAACAATACTCTGTAAGCGTTTGGGAACTGAGGAGACCAATTACTGTAGTTTAGGAAAGAGAAATGTTTTCCCATTCTTGCTTGATATAGGATTTCAGCTGCTCAACAGTTCGGGGTCTCCTTTGTCATATTTTTCGTTTCATAATGCACCAAGTGTTTTCAATGGGTGACAGGTCTGGACTGCAGGCAGGCCAGTTTAGCACCCGGACTCTTTTACTACGGAGCCATGTTGTTGTAATACTTGCAGAATGAGGTTTGGCATTGTCTTGCTGAAATAAGCAAGGCCTTCCTTGAAAAAGACAGATGGATGGCAGCATATGTTGCTCCAAAACCTGTATATATTGTTCAGCGTTAATGGTGGCTTCACAGATGTGCAAGTCACCCATGCCATTTGCAATAATGCACCCCTATCCCATCAAGGATGCTGGCTTTTGAACTGTGTGCTGATAACAAGCCAGATGGTCCTTCTCCTCTTTAGCCCAGAGGACATGGCGTCCATGTTTCCCAAAAAGAATTTCCAATTTTGAGTCGTCAGACCACAGGACAGTTTTCCACTTTGCCTCAGTCCATCTTAAAGGAGCTTCGGACCGGCAGTGGCGTCTCTGGATTTTGTTTATATATGGTTTCTTCTTTGCATGGTAGAGTTTTAACTTGTATTTGTGGATGCAGCGAAGTGCTGTGATCACAGGCAATGGTTTTCGGAAGTGTTCCTGAGCCCATGCAGTGATATCCATTACAGAATCATGCGTTTTTAACACTAGAACTGCCAAATGCCTACGCCAATTGGCGTTTCAGTTTGTAATTAAAATTGCCATTTAGAAAGCTACACCCTCATCCTTCCATGACATTTCTTAAATAGGCATTTATTACATTGTTTCGTAGTCAGAATTCTAAACTCACAAACTGAAAATTATTTAGAGACTATTTTCCTGTTTTTTACCCCATTTTCCAACTTAATCTGCCAAAAGCACACGCCACTTGGCGTTGGTACCCAGGCAGCCACTAATGGTACCCAGGCGCTAATCACCCCTCACTGAATGACGTCAATGGATGAAAGGGCGATACTCCCAGATGAAAGATCAGAGATTTGGTTGAATTTGAATTTCAATGAACTTACAAATGATAACGATTTCCTTGACAATTACTACATAATACAAACGATATATGCTACTCGACAATTCAAAATGTATCACACGTTACCATTTTTCAATAGGACAGAAACAAAACATCAAACATCGTATCATCAGTCAATGAATATTCACTGCTGATTTCACCAAAGATTCAGCTTCTTATCGTGACCTAATTCATCAAATGTATTATACTAAATAATTACTTGTTAAACTAAATACAAAAAATGTTCTTTACCAGTCAACAAATTAATTATCATTGAAATATGATACAAACAATATCCTCGACAATTCAACAAATGTATTACGCCTTGTTGTTTTTTATTAGGAGAAACTAAATATCAAACATAGCCTATCAACAGTCTAGGAATTTTTGCTGATTATATTACCGACGATTCAGCTTCGTATGTAATCATCAGAGGTATTACGCTAAACAATTATTAGCAGGAATTGAAAACAACCTATATTCTTTACTATTTATTAAAAATAAATTATTAAAACATAATACAAATTAAACAAACGTATTACAAGTTACCGTTTTTCATTACGAGAGAAACAAAATATCAAACATCCTATCATCTGCCTATGAATTTTATCTGCTTATTTCACAGAAGAGTCAGCGTCTTATGTAGGCCAAATTCATCAAACCTCTGAAGCTGTGTGCTGACTGCGGGCCAGAAGGATGACGATTGTACATACGAGATTGAGTCGTGTAAATGCATGGGTTATAATCGCCCACATCAATACAATCAACTTCCCTATATTTTAATGTAGGCTACTGTAAATCATTCTTCGAAATTGTTTACATGAATATCAATGATGTCAATAAATGAATGGGCAATAACCCCGGATAAAAGCCTTGGTTGAATGGTGCAAGAAACCCAGACACACCTATGCATGTGATTGAAGTATAATGATGAAGAATGATGATGAGGGTAGAAATTGTACATAATCTGTACTCTGTGAGCCACAGAGTCAGACACAGACACAATTTACAGCGTTTAGTTCACAATGGCAAACCAAACTCAAAGCATTCATTGCGCTCTTGTAGGTTCGCGGCACATACAGTGGGAAGAGCATGGATGAGGAGCCATTTTTATCTAATCGATATGGAGTGGACTTTATCCGAGACCATGCCATGCAACCGCTTCAGAGAGATTATGCAACAGCTCGGTGCCGTTTACCCATTACATGGCCATCAAACCTGACAAGTTTGGGATAAAATTTTGGATAGCTGCTGATGTCAACATGAAGTACATGCTCAATGGCTATCCATACCTAGGGAAGTATGAAACCAGGCCAGCGGGTGCGCACATCGATTTTAATTCTATGAATAGGATGTAGCCTATGTGTTACTCATCCTTTGACATTTATCATATTTATAAAGCAACCGTGCTTTAGGACCATGTACAGCTATTCATGCGTATATCCTTTGATCTTCGCAAACTGGTCAATAAAGTCTCTAATTTTAACTGGTACAAACTCATTTCTAATGGACTTATCTTTGAATAATTTGAGTGTTGTGTAATTTTCATTTTGTACATTTGTAGGGCCTAATAAACGAATGAAAATACTATAGCCTGTGTTCTTAGAAATAACAGTTCTTCGTATTCTTTTCTTAATCGTTTTTTTCGTATGATAAGACCTTCAATACAAACACTTTGTTGTATTCTTCAAATTCATTAACGATTTAAAACAAACAAATTCTGTAATGCATTATTTTTTAGACTGTTCTATATAGTTTCATAACGACACAGTAGATGAACTGATGCTCTGGCTGGATGGTGATGCTGCGGAGGAGAATGTGTATGCTAATATGGACGATTTGTATGCTAATGACGCCAAACGTTGTTCGGCTCTGGCAGATACTGGGGATCTGAAAGGCTTGGCGGTTTTAGTGTTAACGCAGTGCCGCTTGAGGGCCCAGCAATCATGGCCATCCAATATTTTCGGACATGTCCCTTGCGTACAGAGTTTTCTCTGGATTCTCTGAATCTTTTAATGATATTATGCATCGTAGATGAGATCACCAAACTCTTTGCAATTTTACATTGAGAAAGGTTATTTTTAAACTGTTGCACTATTTGCCTGCACAGTCTTTCACAGAGTGGTGAACCCTTCCCCAACGATACTTCTGAAAGACTCATCCTCTCTGGGATGCTCATTTTATACCAAATCATGTTACTGACCTGTTGCCAATTAACCTAATTAGTTGCGAAAAAACTGTTCCACCAGTTGTTGTTTTTTAGCATTATACAACTTTTCCAGTCTTTTTTTGCCCCTGTCTCAGCTGTTTTGAAACGTGTTGCTGGCATCTAATTCAAAGTGGGCATATATTTTTCAAGAAACAATAACATTTCTCATTTGATATGTTGTCTTGGTACTATTTTCTATTGAATATAGTGTTTCAATGATTTGCACATCATTGCATTCTGTTCTTGGCCCAATGACGTGACGTGCAATATTGATCTCCAAACCCCTTTATGAAGGAAAAATAAGGAAATCTTTCATAAAAAAAAACATTTTATTGAACCTATTAATCTCTGTTTATCAAATGATATGAACATGTATTGAGGGTATTACACAGTTTAAGAAGACATTATAGTCACAAAATGTCATACCGGATAATTGTCCGGCCCTCATGGTGAAATGCAAAAAAGCTAAAAAATAAATTTAAAAAAAGGTTAAAAATCTAATAAACCCTAAAATCTCTGCCACAGGCATTATTGTATGAGTGTTGACAACAATATATTTAAATATTACAAAGAATGACATCCAGTTGATTGTTATGCTTTGGAGCATTCTGTCCCCAACCTGGCAGTCAGCCAATGTCATCCGGGATAACAAGCAATCTGGAGCAATTTTTATGTGGAATTTTATTTTGACATATTATCAGACAGGATGTTACACAATCAGGAAGACCCTGAAGGACCCCCAAACAATGGTGAAAAGTTAGTATATCTTTCATAAAATGTGTTTAATTTGCCCATTTTGCTCACTGGTACACTATATAGTAAAATCCTGAGCCATGTGGGATAATGCTAAAAAAACATATCATGTTGATTTTACGCAAATATGTTTATTTAATATTAATTTACATACTTGAAAGTTGAAGGACAAGGTTGCAGATTTCTATAGGTAGCCAAAACAACTGCCTAATTAAGGTTCAAACTGAGTTTTGTCATACCGGATAACTAATTTTGTCATATAGGATAACTGTTATTTTCTGTTAGCCCATATTGTCATCCATTATTCCGGATGACATGTGTTTGACATTACAGGTGCTGGTCATAAAATTAGAATATCATCAAAAAGTTGATTTATTTCAGTAATTCTATTCAAAAAGTGAAACTTGTATAATGTATACATTCATTCCACACAGACTGATATATTTCAAGTGTTTATTCCTTTTAATTTTGATGATTATAACTGACAACTAATAAAAACCCCAAATTCAGTATCTCAGAAAATTAGAATATTGTGAAAAGGTTCAATATTGAGGACACCTGGTGCCACACTCTAATCAGCTAATTAACTCAAAACACCTGCAAAGGCCTTTAAATGGTCTCTCAGTCTAGTTCTGTAGGCTAAACAATCATGGGGAAGACTGCTGACTTGACAGCTGTCCAAAAGACGACCATTGACACATTGCACAAGGAGGGCAAGACACAAAAGGTCATTGCTAAAGAGGCTGGCTGTTCACAGAGCTCTGTGTCCAAGCACATTAATAGAGAGGCAAAGGGAAGGAAAAGATGTGGTAGAAAAAAGTGTACAAGCAATAGGGATAACCGCACCCTGGAGAGGATTGTGAAACAAAACCCATTCAAAAATGTGGGGGAGATTCACAATGAGTGGACTGCAGCTGGAGTCAGTGCTTCAAGAACCACCACGCACAGACGTATGCAAGACATGGGTTTCAGCTGTCGCATTCCTTGTGTCAAGCCACTCTTGAACAAGACACAGCGTCAGAAGCGTCTCGCCTGGGCTAAAAACAAAAAGAACTGGACTGCTGCTGAGTGGTCCAAAGTTATGTTCTCTGATGAAAGTAAATTTTGCATTTCCTTTGGAAATCAAGGTTCCAGAGTCTGGAGGAAGAGAGGAGATGCACAGAATCCACGTTGCTTGAAGTCCAGTTTAAAGTTTCCACAGTCAGTGATGGTTTGGGGTGCCATGTCATCTGCTGGTGTTGGTCCACTGTGTTTTCTGAGGTCCAAGGTCAATGCAGCC